>JARFYG010000618.1:74919-88114 GCA_030265335.1 Pagurus granosimanus
CTAAAAACCATCTGTATTGTTTTGGGGGATCCTAAAACAGTTCCCATAAATATTTGAACCCTACACAAATTTAAAAAAAAAATTGTATGTAAGTGACGCAGTAGGCGTGTCGCTGGGGTTTAGCGTTACATACGTAGGTGACGCGCCAGACGCGTCGCTGGGATCGAAAGAGTTATGAAACAACATATTTCACTAATAAACCTTCTTCATAACTGCTTATACCGCGGAGCTCCAGTGTTGGACATGTTACGACAACAATGTTATACTCTGCCTGTCCCAGCATCGGCTATAGCCGACGGCGCTAATTGGACATAGAAGTATGGGAACTGTTAGGATCCCTCAGAACAAAACCTATAAGCATCTTCTCAGCTCACGTTAGTTATTGTATCCTGCAGTTTGGCCCCACACATCCATCTCACCATTCTCATATTATTTTGTTCTACTCTGTTGACATCCTCTACTATAACAGCCCATGTTTCTGAGGCATACATCATTGCACTTCTAACACATGAGGCATACACCTTTCCCTTCAGGGGGGGGAGAGGCATTCTTTTCATGGTCATAATTGGCAGCAGTTCTCTGAACTTCCCCCAGCCACATCTAATTCTAGCGACAGTTGTAGCTTCGGCGCCACCACCGGCAGAGATGGTTTCTCCTAAATAACACAACTTGTCTACCAACTCCAATGACTCATTTCCAAAATTCACAACCACCGGATCATAATTTAACACAAGCTGACCCTTACACATTATCACTCAAATTTCTTGATTTCTGACAAATCATTCAGCAGGGGTCCTTTTATTTTACTACAGCGCTTACCCCTGTGGTGTACCCAACATCGATACACGCCACACACACTGCACATGGGTACGCACCCCTCTTTTCCATATTGCCTTGTCTCAATCTACAATGTTTAACCTTGGTTTTGTTAATATAAACTCTTAAAGCATTGCTCGCCATGCCCTCTCTACATCTTCTGAATTTGACCTCAGCATCTTGCACATTGTTAGCTATTAGGACTAAATCGTCTGCATAAAACAGTTTCCACGAAAGTCCGGATCTAAAATCTGTAGACAATGCCTCCAGGACCATAATAAAGAGGAGGTGGCTTAACACTGAAATCTAATGGATTCCAACACGGACAGTGAACTCCTCACTCAGTGCACCTTTCACCTTCACCGCAGTTCGCGAATCCTTATACATCTCCATTATCACACGCACCAACAACGCTTCCACACCAAGTTTCCTCATAGCCCACTGCACAACAACTCTAAGAACCCTGTCAAAGGCATTCTCCAGGTCTACAAACACAAAGTAAAGATCCCTGCGTTTTAGCTGGTATCTTTCCTGTATCTGCCTGACTATGAAGAAAGCATTATTTGAGCCACGTCCTGGCATAAAACCAAACTGCATAGCATCGATGGAGATGCTTTGTCTGAGCAAACTTTCAGCGACTCTCTCACAGATCTTTATGATTTAGTCAAGCATTTTTAGGTTGCTAAAATTACCTCTATATAGCACATCCCCTTTCTTTTGTATATATTTGGTATTACACTTTTATGCCAATCCTCGTGAATTTTCTCCTCTTTAATAATGGTATTTATCATCTCGGTGACTAAGTTTATACCAGTCTCCCATGTAGCTTTTATCATCTCAGGACAATGTCAGAGCACCCTGGAACTTTACCGTCCTTAAGTTTATTGATTGCATTGTGCACTGTGGCTGGTGCTATCAAAGGAGGGAGGGGGTCCAGATATTTTTTTTTTTTTCGATACTAAGTGGTTCCTTTTTCCATTCAAACTTTAAATTAACCTGGTAAGTGCACCTAGGGTATTTTGAACCCGCCTGCCAAGCGAACCTTTTTTTGTTCTTTCCTAACAGAAATCTTCAACTTGCCATATAAATAAATATTACGTATATATAAGCCACTATTTAACATATAATATTAACATAATTATGAACATGGAAAAACAATAAAACAAGTGGTAACAGCAATTAGCTGGTGAATATCGTATATTATATCACCGCGAACGTAATCTCAGCTCAGCCGGTGAGAGAGCTACACCCTCCCTCTTTCCCATCCTGTGAGATACTGAGGGGCAAGGAGATCATCAAAGC
Organism: Pagurus granosimanus; assembly: GCA_030265335.1. Classification (NCBI taxonomy): domain Eukaryota; kingdom Metazoa; phylum Arthropoda; class Malacostraca; order Decapoda; family Paguridae; genus Pagurus; species Pagurus granosimanus. Next base: position 77,038 of record JARFYG010000618.1, read on the forward strand.
AGCTCAGAAGGTTGTATACTCACTTCCCCCTCCTCCTCTCACCCGTTCACAGAAGAGAACACTCAAAAAGATAAAGAATAATAGATAACAAAACTGGTAATTGAGAAGGGGGGGAAATGGGGGGAGGGGAGGGGAAGGGGTAGGTAGTTTAGACACATGTATAGAAGTGGTATTGATTAATGAATATAAATTATGTCACCTAATCACATTTTGCTTAGTTTTGAGTGCTATAGGGTGTTTTATAAGCTGTAAATTTTTGCTCAGGCTCATAAAATCCCTGGTGCCTTTGCCCAGTAAAACCTCATAAGATACCTTGTGCTTTTGCCGGGCTAAGCAATCTTTCATATTTTGCCATCCATGCTTCTCTGATTTCATCTTCTGCATACACAATCGTCCCATTATCGTTCCTAACACACTGTTCACCTATAATATCCTTACTGTCATTTTTAACTCGCCCCTAGCTAGATTCAAGATCCCACAGGGATAGTCTGTTTTAACATGTGTTCGAGGACCAAGTGCTTAATGCCTGGTATTCCTCCTTGCTGCTTCCCTTCTGCAATGCTTTGATCCATCTCCTTTTCTCTTTCACAGCATGGTCTACCACAACATTCGACCACCAGGAGGGCTTATTCCTGGAATGGCCCTTTGTTTTCCCACATACTTTGCCAGTGGTAGCGAGAAGGCTATGCTTGAGGAAATTCCATTGACTAGTGACGTCACTAGACCTAGCTTCCTTGTTCCTGTTCATTTCCTCCAGTTCACTATAAATCCTATCCCTAACTTCATTATTCTTCAGCAGCCACACTCTCCTTTTGGGCATGTATACCTTCTTGCCCTCAGAATCTCTGTACAAGCTCATGTCACACACAAGTAGCTTATGCTTGGGGGGATACATTCTTGGCTCGGGATGACCTTTACATCCAGAACCCACTTCCAGTCATTCCTGTTTACCAAGAAGTAATCTATCTGGCTACTGGAGGCCCCAGAGTTATTTGTGACCAGATGGCTCTGTCTTTTGTTGAAGTTGGTGTTACACACAACCATGTTGAATGTGTCCGGCCTCAATGTGCCTACACACGCTGGGGCGAGTGGTTAGATCCCCGCTCCCTCCAAAGCCTGGCCTCTCTCTTAGTGCTCATAATATTACATTATTACATTAATCCTTCGAGCCCGGGGCGGTGATGCATCGCCAATCTAAAAAAGTGCCAGTAGCCCTGGCCGCCAATGAATCGTCAAGCGCTTGAAAGCACATTTGAATTGCGCGTGGCGATTTTGTTTCATACCCACAATGCCCCAGTAGCACCCAGCATCCACCCATGCCACCCTAACCCTTACTCACTCCTGCGCTGACCTCCCTAGTAACCGCACAAGAAATACTTGTTTTCCGCCACTCTTCGTATTGCTGCCCATCGTCGATCCATCAACGCCCCGGGTTGCCCAACCACGTTCTACGCCTATTGCAAGTATAATTAGTAAAAGTGGTGAAAGCACTTTTTGAAAAGTGAATATTGTGAAATGGTTAAAAAAACGAAAACAGTTAAGATGGCTGGTAAATGTATGCATGGGGAAAACTCGAGTGATAGTGACAATGCCGTGCCTGTGCCGCCCCTGGAGGCTGTTCCCGCGCCTAGTGCAGCTAAATGTGGTGGAAGTGGTGATGAAATGGGTGAAATTGGTGGTAAAATAGATGAAAGTGGTGATAAAATAGGTGAAAGTGGTGATAGCATGCCGCCCCTGGAGGCTGAACTTGACCCAACTGCCCCGCCGAGGCCTACTAAGAAAGTCATAAGGGTAAAGAAAAAGAATCAGAAGAAAAATGTTGCAAAAAAAGTTGGAAAAAAGGCTAGGAGGGAAAACTTGAGTCAAAATGGTATTATCAGGGCACTTGATGATACAGTGGACACATTGGGAACAGCTCGAAATAGTAATAGTACTAATGTTTGGGGTAGTGGAAGTGATACCCCAGGTTATCATTCCAGTAAAGGCCAATTTTCTGGATTTGGTGAAGATGACGCCAATGATGTGTACATGGTAGATGATCCTGACGAAGAACCTGATTACGAAGTGTATGCTGATGCTGAGGAAGATGGTGGGCATGCTTTGGACAGTATTCTTGAGCCAGCTAGCCCAACCCAACCGATTAATTATCCCTCTGTATCGACCCCCATCCCAACTCGCACGCCCGTGGGAGTTGGGAAATATATTTATAAAAGGTCTGTAGTAAAAAGTGGAGCTAGAAAGGCACGTATGGAAGCAGAGAAAGAGAAAGGAAGTGATGGTGAGAATGATGCTAACCCCGCATCTATCGCACCACCTCATGACCTCGTGACCCCGTGATACATGTGGGGGGTCAAGCAGGGCCCTCAGCCTCCTCTCTCCTTCGTGATGATGCAGCCCCTTCTACAAGTGGGCATCAAAGAACACCTTCATCCTGGCGAAGTTTGTTTGGAGTGTCAAAAATATCAACTCGCCGCAGAAGGAGCCCAACTCCATCCAGTCCCGACGATGGCGCGCCGCACGTTGCCCCCGCCCACGCCCCACGCCGCCGCCGCCCGTACACTGGCCCGCCAATTTTCAAAACCGACAACGAAGCGGATGACCCTGACGGTGCCCCTGATACCCTGACATCACCTGAGGAGGAGGAGTAGAAGGAGAATGAATCTGCGGACGAGGTGTTCCAGTCTCGTTGAGTGAGAGGGCGTGGGCGTGGGCGTCCATGTCATGATGATGATGATGATGATGACGACCTGCCTGACCCTGGGCTTGGGTTTGCACGTGGTGCTGACGACCTGCGTACTCCTGGGCGTGGGCGTGGGCATCCGTGTGGTCGTGCACGTGGTGCTCATGGTGCTGGCGACCTGCATACCTCTGGACGTCCATGTGCAGGTGCACACGCAGGTGGGCGTGCACCCGCATGACCCGCACAAGTGGCATCAGACCAGATTTACGTGTGGACAGATGGGGCTGACTTCCAGTCAGATGCCCCTCACTTTGACGCAGTAGGGCTTGGGGCAGGTGTCACTCCAGCCTACCCATGTCCCCCCAATGGAACGCCCATGGAATACTTCAAGGCGTTCTATGACAGAGAGGTCGTGGACTTTCTGGTCTACCAAACAAATTGTCACCAGGCAATTTGTGCGCAGTGGCTTGGCAAGAAGACCAGTGCCAAGATGGTTATCTGGAGACCTTTTGATGTTGACGATATGTACACTTTCGTGGCTCGCACTATGCTGATGTCTCATGTGAAAAAGCACAGCATAGCTGATTATTGGATAACTAATGACCTGATAACAACCCCTGCCTTCTCTAAATTCATGTCCAGGAACCGCTACATGGACATTTTGTCATATTTGCACCTCAATGACAACATGCAGGTCCAGAAAGATGACAGACTGTGGAAGATCCGGGGATTATATGATCTGATCAAGAAGCGCTTCTCAGTTTATTTCGTGCCCTGCCAGAAAATGTGCCTCGACGAGTCTCTAGTGCTGTTCCGGGGTAGACTACATTTCCGGCAATATATCCCGTCAAAGAGACATCGCTTCGGCATCAAGCTCTTCATTCTCTATGACTGCAAGACGGGATATATTCTCAACTTAGTGGTCTACTCCGGCAAGGATGGCGAACTAACCACTGATCCTCACATTGGTTTTGGCGGCGCTGTAGTAAAGAAGTTGATGGAGTAGCACTTCGGCAAGAATCACGTCCTTTACAAGGAAAATTACTACACGTCGCCCAACCTGATCAACTACCTGCACCAGCACAAGACCGGGACTGTCGGCACAATCAAGGCCATAAAGAGGGGCATGCCCAAGTACCCCACCAAGACCAAGAAGGGCGAAATCTTCCACAAGAAGTCTGGCCCGGTCCTCTCCATCCACTGGCATGACCAGAAGGTGAACATGCTGACGACTCAACACAAGGCTGAAATGCTCCCGACAGGCAAGAACGACCGGAAGACCAAGGAGCCCCTCTACAAACCAGCTGCAATCATGGACTACAACATCAACATGCGGCTGGTTGACAAACCCGACATGCAGATAGGTTTCATCGACTCCCTGCGGACTTACTGCAGGTGGTATAAAAAGTTTGCCCTCCACACAGTTGACATTTCGGTCCTGAACGCTTACAACTTGTACAGGCTGAGGTCCCCACCACCACACACCTACAAATGCCTCCGGAAGTTCCACAAGCAGGTGATACAGGAACTCCTGCAGAAGCATGTACACAACCCTAACAAAACTGCAGTAGGGCCAGGCCACTTAGACTGCACAGCTTGTGCAGACTTTTTCAAGAGGCATCAGCTCGTCCAGTTTCCGCTGCAAAATCCTGGGGTGGATCAGACACATCAGCAGAAAAGGTGCGTTGCCTGCAGCACCACCACTCGTAGACCAAGAATAATACCATCAAGGAGAACAAAATGTTATTGCAAAGAATGTGAAAAGGCCTTCTGTATGGGGGTCTCTTTCAATGAGTACCATATCTACGAGCACTACTAAAGTGACAGTAACAGTGAGAGTGACACTAATCTAGGCTAAGAAATATCAATAATTCAATCAAAGTGAAAGAGACACAAATAACAATAGTAATAAATGTCTTTATAACAATACAAACCAGTGAAAGTGATACTATAATAATAATATACCATAAATAACAATAAATACAAGTGAAAAATGACACTATAAATGATCAAAACCGAGTAATATTGAAACGAAAATTATGTATAACCGAGAGAGACACTGTGGATTATGTCTCCTGGAGAGACCACAGTATAAAATGTGAACCATGTTAATGCCCCATGGGCAGTTTGGAAATGCAACAATGTGTGTATTTTAACAAATAATAACATATCAGTAACTGAAAGTAACACACAAATAAATACAATAAATATGAATCACTCAAAATCATGAAAAACCCAATAATATCGAATATTATGAAATAGTATCGAATAATATTGAATAATATCGAATAATAAAGAATAATAACGATTAATATCGAATAATAACGAATAATATCGAATAATAACAAATAATATCGAATAATATAGTGAAAATGACATACAAGTGATTATAATAGCACAATAACCATAAATAACTAACCAAATTGATAAAATAACACTAAAATCACTTCTCGGAACAATTATGTGTGGTGCGATGACTGGCAACAGTGTGTCGTAGCCGTGGCAGGGCCAGGGCGTTCGGACGCGTATGTGAGATTACGCGCAAAAACATGCTCTACGGAAATCGTCATAACACCTCAACTAGTTTACCTAGACACCTCTACTTAACGCCATTCGACAGAGCACGGTAAGGGGTACATTCTGGTGTTTGTCTCACCTTCCTAGCTGTAATATTGTCCTCATAAGGGCAAAGTGAATAATAGACCAAACCCACAGGTTCCCGGACTTGTCGATGCATCGAGTCACCGGGCGGCGAGGGATAAGGATGAATACTTTGTCAAAATTGAATCTCATTACCTTCAAAATTATACAAAGAATGCAGGGTAATATTGACATCAAGAAAATACAAAATAGGTAGTAAGGAATAGATGAATATTTACTTGCATGCTTTTCAATCATGAGTAATTGAATGACAGCATAACATATGTTGAATATATGTTCAGGAAATTAATAGAGCATGGACAGTTCCAGTAACTTAGAATTGAGAGGGAGAGAAAACTTTATGTGTATGTGTGTGTGTTGGAGAGGGTGGGGAGAGAGAAGGAGGGAATACTGTTGGAAGGGAACACGGGTGTGGGGAATCAAGGAGAGAAGATGACCACTTGAGCCGGAACATATGCACTTAACTGTACCCTCCTGTACCAAGCAATGTGGCCAAAATGGCTTCAGAGTTGATGAAGTAGTGGCCCAGTCAGCCTGTGAGAGCTTGCTTCCAACATAATAAGTATTGCGGATACCTAGGAAAAAAACTTCACAGGTCATGGTCCCAGCCACTGGCTGATACTGGCAATTACAAGGACCGCATACTACTGACGGCATCGGTGGAACTGGGAAGTGATATATTACCTGACGGCTCTATGCTGTTCCTGGGACAGTACGGGTTAATGACAACATTTTGCCTATAGCTTCATCAGCCAATAATGGTTTGATGAAGCTATATGCAAAACGGTTCCAGTAACGTGCTCCTTCTCATTTGGTGTCTATTATCAGTCTTTCAACTTGATCTCAATATATTTTCAGAAGACTACACAAACACAAAACAACAAAGCAAGTACTACCAGCCACACCACCACCACAACTAGAAACCACACCACCACAAACACCACTACCACCAGCACCACCCAAAGCCACTACCAGACACCAGTACTACCACTACAATACAAAGTCTCTGGGCGCAAATTTCCCAACCTCACTATAAAATGTGTCCCCCTCTATAAACCACTTTAGTTTTCGCGTCACACACCATTTCCAAGGCGTCATTTTTTCACTCGTCTCCTTTCCAAACTCAGACATTTTTTTCCCAGCTCTGTAAATAATTTTGTTGGTGAATTTCTGTTGCGTAATATTTCGGTTTGCATTTTTTTATGAATTTGTTTGTACTTTTTAGTTTTTGTTTAACAATTGGCCAGACTCTACTCTGGGCTTCCTTTGAGTGTCTGTGGCTTCAATGGTTGGCAGGTTTGTTTCATAGTGATGTTTTCCAATGTGTTCTATTTTATGTGTTTTGTCCATACAATTGAATCACCATACACTATTCTCCTAGGTATACAATATTTTATTCAACTTCCAGTCGTAATATTAACCCCTTGATAATTACGTTTCATTTTGGCTATAAGTAGACAATTGTAGGCAGCTTAGCAAGGATATGTGGGAGTTAAAAGGGTAAAAAACATTTCAACATATAACCCTCTGACTTGCATAATTATACCCTTCAGAAGCTGAATAAAATCGTCTAACAATAGCCAGACACTGAAAAAGAAATGCGTCATCATTTGCTCATAGGGTATGTTGTTATTGTTTCATAGCATCTATGTATGTAATGCTGAATAGATACAGTGCATTTAATTGGACGATTTTGGTAGGTTGGACAATTTTTTTCCCTATTGCTTTAATCACATTTCATGAGTCATTGATTTTCTTTTTAAAATTTATCATGCTGACCGATTGCGAATTTCAGCAGGCTATAAGGAAGTTAATCCATACACCAAAGTTACCAGCAATATATAATTGATGCCGGTTTCTGATACATAGACAGTTTACTGAATATGATTGTATGCATCTATATATATTCAGTAGAGTCGTATTTGAGCTAGTAAGTATGTTTAAAATATATATCTATAGGTTCAAATTCCTTAGAGTGAGGATTTGTTTACGTTTGTCATTCACCGCGTTTTATCCCCTGCCTTCCTTCCTGTCTGCCTTCCATACCTGCTTACATGACCGTATGCCTTTCACGTTGCCTTCTCTGTCTGTCTGACATCATGTCAGGCTTGGTAGGACATGAATGAAGTGGACGGGCCCCATGTGATATGAATATCTAAGCCAGGGTCTCTCCACTAATAGAGAAAGAGTGGTTCTGTGTGTGTGTGTTACATGGACTAATTAGTAGAGACCTTGCGTCATCAACAATATGAACTGTAGTAAGTACTTCACTATGAACCAATCTAATACAACACGGGGAAACAGTTGCACAATTATTGGTAATTCTGTTTACTCAAACAAATGTAAGAATGTCTTCTTCAATCGAATTGTCAACTTGTGGAATGAGTATCCCTGAGACGCTATAGACTGCAGCACCATTAATTATTTTAAATTTCGCCTAGACAGATATCTTGCCTCAAACACGTGACTCACTGTATATGTAAATGAATCACTGTATGTAATTCCCCATTCAGTTTCCCAAGATATACAAAAGGTCACTATTAACTGTGTTATGTTACTAACCCATTTGCCCCCAACTAACATCCTAATCCTGCTACGGACATTAGTTCCAGGGCAGTAATTCCCTTTCTAATTTTCCCTTTCCCACTTTAAACCAATATTTCGACACTTGATCCTCAATCTTTTGGAGGACAATCAGCCTAAAGGGCTCACTAGACCTATTGTTGCTTCATTTAGTTTGTATTCCTTTGTGCTACCACCGAGACCCGGATATGATTGTGTTCCATTATTACCTTCCGGTGAATACTATTGATAGGTATGTGGAGCGGTGGAGGGAAGGACATAGCAAGTGGGAAGGGGGAGGGATAGACCATGGGAAGTGAGCGGATAAAGAACATGGGGAGTGAGTGGGAATATAAATTGGGAAGTGGGCGGGAATAGAGAATGGGAAGTGAACAGCAATCTAAAAAGGTAAGTGGGGGATAATTGAAAATGAGAAGTGGTTGGGAAAATAAAATATAATATGATGACAATTATTATAACTGTGAAGCGGTGACTGAGCTTGTGTAAGTGGCACATGCTAGAGATGGGGTACGTGGAAGTTAATAATAATAAATAATGTGTGGGTGGATAAGATGCTGGATAGTGTGACAACATAACTATATACTTGTGTAAGTGGCACATGCTAGAGATGGGGTACGTGGAAGTTAATAATAATATATAATGGATGGATGGATAAGATACTGGATTGTGTGACAACATAACTATATACTTGTAAATGAAGGGAGATAAATTGGTGACTGGAAGAAATTAAACCGACATTTATTGTTTTCCCTACCTAAGTATTTGTTTTTCAAAAACTTATGCACTAACACACTCTTTTCTCCACCTTGTTTATAATATCTGTAAAACATTGATGATAAATTCCCTTGTCTCTACATTTGCATCTTAGTCCTATAACCACCCCTATTCTCGTATTTATCACATACCAATATTTTCATAAATCAATGTACATTTTCCTAAATAATTTGACACGTTAAGCCCCTAGACATACTGGTAAACATAGTGGTTACTTATATTCCATTATGTCTTTTTATATTAATCATTTTACTATCCTTTTCATATTTGTCTAGCCTTAATTGATTCCATAATTTATAAGGAATAATCGATAAATTACACAGAGGTGCCTTGTTTTGATATGTGTGCAGATTCCTCTGTGTGTCCTGAAAGAGGCCTCTAAGCATAGAGGGGTGTACAGCCTCCTAATAATTATGTGCATTACTGGTACTCCTTTGAGTACCAGGGACGTGTCACATTCTATTCTGGCTATATTTAAACGATAGTGTGCAGCTTAGGAACGATCTGTGATAGTTAAAAGTGTTGGTTGAGATAGTTTGAAGCCATATTATTACTAGAGGTTATTTCCGAGTTGAATATAGTTGTCTAATAGATACCAAAATATGATGAAAAGGACGTTACCGGTACACTTGGTGGTAACCTATATGAGAGTAGTTTTGATGTGTTTTTCTGTATTACCAAGCCCCTGCATGCCTGTGTGTGTCTACCTTCCAGTAAGCTCCAACTGTCCGTATACAAGATCTTGTTGGGGTAACTATTAGCTATATAACTGTGGTCATTATGACCGGTTGTATAGTCAATAAAGGCAGCTCTACCACCAATGTCAGCGGCTGTGTCCACAATATGTTAGGGCACAACCTTCACTATAACATAACTATACTACACTATATATCAACACTTTGTATTCGGTAAGGTTGCGTTCTTCCATTTAACACCTTCACATATGCTTAATGAGTCTTCAATGTCGATAGGGTATTTATTACCACCTCCAACGAACTTAGACATCGGTTATGTGTTTTTAATCTGTGTGTATGTTAGTTTGTCTGTACACACGATAAGTCCTACAGTTATGAACCGATATTCACGAATTATGGTTGGGAGATAGTATATGAGCCAAGGAACAAGTCTTTCAATTTACGAGGTGATCCGTATCATATCCTGGAACCCAGATCCAGAAGAAAATTGAGGCATGTGATAATTATTAATGGCAAAGAATCAGCCAGCGGAGTCAGAGGTGTGTGTTATACCGAGTGTCCTTCTATTTGTATAATGTGTTAATTTGTTAAGTTAAGGAAAATAAAGTGCATCAGAGTTGAAGATTATAAAGCTCTGAGTTATCAATAGCATTTACTCTTGCAGGTGGCGAGAAACGTATAGTGTTAACAAAGATTTATAATATATGTATCAGATATTTAGTATAGCCAAGTCTTATATAGCGTTTTAGTTTTTATATAATACTATCATATTTGTAAGGCTTGTGTTGATACCTCAAGATCCTGTCATCCAGTGGATAAAAATCCTTAGTTGAGAACTCTACAGCCAAACCTACAACCTGTACCATGAACACTGACAGGGTGCTGGTGGTCACTGAGGAAGTGGCCTCTCTGTTGTATTGCACCCAATATTTCACAGAATATAAAATTAATATCTATTGATCAGCCATGTTGACAATATTATGCAACCCAAGGCAACATTCTCGCTCCTTCATTAACCTCTTCACCACCGTTACTTAATTTTCATTATATACTGGTTACCATTAGGCGATTTTCTGTAGTTTGTAATCTAACTATGCGGCTGAAATGGGTAAACACGATCTCAATAAACCCTCTTAGTAACATAGCTCCTTAAACTGCATAAAAACATCTAATTTTAGCCAAAATCGAATGTAAAGTAGACGTCATGGTGCTGAAGGTGTAAGTACACACACACACCACCCACTCACACACTTATATTAATGTTGCTGAATGTCCTACACTCTCCTCACTATATACAGAGTGGGTACAAATAGATGGTTTGATAATGTAGTACATGCTGTCCGGAAACTGAACAAGGCTTAAAGTGGTGTCACAAAAGCGCATTTTCTAGCAATTGTAGGACAACTATGGTCTGACAACTTCAAATATAATGTGTTTCACCAAAAGTCAGCCACCTAACGTAATCTACCCTCAGTCTAGATTCAGATATCAATGCAAAAGACCCAATATATATGTCAATTTGATCCAAACTTGCTCATATACAGTTGCCTGTATACCTTTAGTATATAATACTACTTACAAAACGCCATAAGTGAACGCCACTCCATCTCCATAATTACCTACCTGGCTTAGCTGTTGAGGATATAGCAAGGGAAGACTTATCAAAAGAGTCTACCGACAATAA
>JARFYG010000621.1:1415633-1427345 GCA_030265335.1 Pagurus granosimanus
AGAGATGTGATACTCTTCATGTCTTCAAGAGCGGAAGAAGACGTCGGAGGATGGGGATCGGGGAGAGAGATAGAGGCTTGAGTCGGTATAGTAGTAGTAGGAGGTACGGATGTGGTCTGGGCGGGAGTTCTAGAGGGTTGAGAAATAACGGGCAATAGAGGATTGGAGTGAATAGGTGATTGTAGTGAACCCTGCATAGTGGGAGGTAGAGAACTACTACCACTAGAGGGGGTGACAGTCGAGGAAGCAGAGTCAGATACAATAGTCGAAGTCGCGCTGAGGTCGGTGATCGAAAGTCCGGGAGAACACTCCATGATACGAAGAAAAAAATTCATCTGGGAATGCTCCATACCCACCAGGGAGCCAAGAATTGGAGGGCAACATGTGCAGTAGTGTGCCCTAGGAGTCACCCCAGATATACACCCCAACCCCCTGCACCTTAGTGGACGGTCAACTCGTCAGTCTCGGGCCCAGTACAGAGGGCAGGGTTTGACGTTAAAAGGTTCCCCTCGCTCGAACACGTCGGGTACAACAGTTCTACGGGTGAAAGGGGACGCCGTCCCCAACCACCCGGCAACAAAGCAAAAGAATTAGTCCGGTCGTCAACGATAGGAGAAGGAGAAGTAAAGAAAAACCAAGTAAAAGGAGGAAAAGACAGAAAAGAGGTACCTCACTGGTCTCTGTAAACCAACAAGGAGGGAGATCTTAGTCTACAAAGGTCGGTGGAGTTCCAAACCTAAGAAGGGTTGTGAGACCTTTTAGGAACAGAGACCACCGGCCCTGCTTCAAGCCCGCCATCGCGGCAAGGTGTCTCCCTAGCGACGGGAGAGAGAGAGAGAGTGAGTGTGAGAGAGAGAGAGAGAGAGAGAGAGTGGGTGAGAGTGAGTTTTACAAGGAATAGTTAGTATCTCAAGAAATTTTGCTGTCCATTCCAGGGAGATACTTGAAGTGGAAGGAGAAAGACTGTTTAGTGCACTACACTCATTACAGAGTGTGCAAAATACTATCTACTCTCTTCTTGAACGACTCTACTGAAGAACTGTTTGCAACTTCTGAGGGAAGTTTGCTCCAGGGAGAACCGATTTTATATGTGAAAAAGTTTCAACAAATACTAGTGCTGAATCTTATCAATTCTAATTTACAGCCATGGTTGCGTGTTGAGACTAAACATTTTGCCGTAATCCAAATTGCCAAACCCATTAAGTATTTTATAAATTTCAATGAGCTGACCTCATAGTCTGCGTGTCTCCAATGGGAATAGATCAAGAACTCTAAACCGGTCCTCGTAGCTCAGTCTTCTAAGTGATGGAATAAGCTTTGTAACCATAGGTTGTACTCTTTCCAGTCGCTCTATATCTTTTCTGGGTATTGGAGACCAGAATTGAGCAGCATACTCCAGGAGGGGCCGTATCAGAGGGTTGTAAAGTGTGAGAAATATTTCCTTATTCTATACTTAAATTGCCTCTTAATATAGCCCAATAATATCTGAGCTTTCTTCTCTACTTCAATGCACTGTTTGGAAAACTTTAGGTCACTGCTAATCAGAACACCCAATTTGTTTTCCAAGTCAGTCACTTCTAGAGGCATTCTCAATAGCGTTAGCCAACTTTCTATCCAATTTGTGGCCTCTGTATTGATACCTAGTGCACCCACTTTTGACATTAGCCTACAATGAGGCATTTTGTCAAAAGCTTTTTGAAAATCTAAGTAAAGAATGTCTAGGGTTTTACTTATGTCATATTCACTCAGCATTTCATGGAAAATTTCCAGCAAATTGGCAAGACACGATCGGTGTCGCCTGAATCCATGTTATCGATAATAGAATTTGGAATTTCTAAGTAGTCAACATAGTCCAGTTCCTTATGTCCAGAATTTTGAGTTCGTTCACTTTTTTTGGAGATTAGCTAAACTATACATTATTTATAACTACATTGAATAACAATTCAGAAAACACATGTTTCCATTTTCCCACAACCCTATAAGACGGCCATCTTGGATTTTTTTTAAATGGCGACCCTAAAATAGGAATATATCAATATCTCGGCACCTAGATGACCTAAAATCATGTTTTTTGTGTCTAAACCAAGATTTTTGGGTATAAGGAATCCAATTATGCTAATTAAAAAAAGGGTACATATAACCAGAGGCACATATATTGGTAGTCATCTTGGTATGTTTACATAAACATGGAAGAATGTGTTATATATTAAAATCCAAATATGTTTTTGAGGGTCTGTCACCAGTCTACAAAATGTCATCCACATCATCACTATCATCACTTCCATCAGTGAATGTGACATCCTGTAAGTCTTCCTCATTCTGGCAGTTGGTGCCACACTGCCACAGATCTATACATGGTAGGTAGTTTGATCTGCAAAAGCATTTGTGTGACAAGCAGTCTTTTTTTACATTGGCATCTAACCATCGATCTCAGTGATGGCCTCTGGTGCTGGGAGTTCCTTAGTTGTGAGTGTGTCAGTTGTCTATGTTTGTCCTTGTAATAGCCATTCTGCAGTGGATCAAGGAACTCCTGGTGAGCAATAGCTGCCTGGCCCTATACTCTAGCTTGGATGTGGACTCTCATGATATGTTGCCAGGTACCAAGGGTAGGTAGCAGCTTGCCACCTTCTGCCATGTGTTTGCAGAAAAGATGCCACCTCAACTCTGGGACACTGTTAATATGGATACCCTTTGGTGAGTAAGCTGCACATGTGAACCTAGCTAATGTGGATAGCAGATCATCTGTGACTCCATTGGTGTTGGAAAGTGTCTGAAGAGCTTTGATGATAATTATAATTGTCTGATTTGAGGTAGATGTTAAACCATGTTGCTTTGCCTAGTCTGGAAAACCTCCCAGTGTTGTCAGCTCCTGTGAAGCTATAGAATGATGGCAAAGCCTTTGCTCGATCTTCACCTAAAGCTGTCTATATTGGATTAACTTCTACAACTCCAGATGCCATTACACTACAAGTATTTCTCAGCAAGATGTCATAGTTGGCAATGACTAGCACCAAGACATCTGTGTTTGGGGAGAAGAGCATGAGTTGCACATCAGGAGGGTTTCAACGTGATACCAGAACTGCATGATGAATCAAGAGTGTGTCTGCTTCCTAGTGGTTATTGTCTTCAAAATGCAGGTAACTGTTACTCTTGCTCCAACCTGCAGCAGATACAATGACAAGCTTTGGGGAATTTTTTTTGTATTGAATAATCTTTGATGCCAGGTACTTAGTAAGTTGATCTTTTGTTTAGTCAAGGGAAAGGAAACGGCTCATTGAGATGTTCTTGATATTGGTCTCATCCATGATCTGATACTCTCCCTTCTTCATCCTGAAAACTGCCGAGGCAACCATCCAGGTCAAGTGTGTCAGCTTATAGTTTTCAGAGATCCCCTCCTTGTTGATGGCAAATTCATTACTCAATTTGTTTGGTTGTGGTTTTGGTTTGTTGCAGCGAATGATATCTACATATCTACATGGTGAGGTGTGACTGAAAGGCTTATTGCATTCCCATTTTTTAGAGGTTGGGAGATTGGTTCTCCAGAGACATCCACTTTCTGCTATACTGCTACAATTGTTCCATGAGTGGTGCCTTTGCCATCTGCAGTGTCTTCAGCAAAATCTGCATTATCTGCAGCAAAATAGACAAATGCACCCTTCTTCAGGAATGGGGGCACGTAGAGGCCTTGAAACAGTCTGGTATTTTCCACCAGAGCATTGGCAAGAGCAGTTTCTAGAAGTAGAGCACGGCCATGTGGGACACAGTAGCCTAGTGCATTAAGAAGGGCCATCAATAATTTGTTTCTTGTATTATGATGGACAGTCAGGGCCAATCCTAGAACTTAAGGGTTTTATCGTGCATGTGGCTGCCTGAAGGTTACTAACTCTCTGCTTGGCCTGTACTCTGCCTGTCTATTTGACTTGAATCCATACAGAATGTTTGCCATTCCGTTGACAACATTATTGTCCTTGCTTTAGTTTGCATCTTATCTAAAGGGCCCACTTGGATCCAGCGGACCATACTGTACATCATTAGGTACTTAGGTACATCACTTGGTACATCATTAGTGCTGCTAGATATTTGGATGACATTTGCTTCTTGAAGTCTGCAATGCTCTTGCATATTATCTGTGCAGCTCTAAAGATAGTCTTCCACGTTTTCCATGTTATTGTTATCATGGGTGATAGCTGACTGGAACATGTCTTCCTCGCATGCAGCAGGGGAATACAAGACTTTCTTCTATTCTTCTTTAGGCCAGATTTTACATGGGACAGTTCATCAATGATCTTGTCCTTCAGCCACTGCCTCTTAAACGATGGTGAATGGTTCTCCAATTCTTCTGCTCCAAGCATACTGACATACGTTGTTTCAATGTTATCAATAGAGAGATAGGCTCTGTTTTAAGTCTGAATATCAACAAGGTTAATCAACTCAATCTGACGTGCAATTTCCAATGGATGAACTTTAGCTGAACTTTTTGTGTCACCTTCATCTCGCAAGACATGAAATACATGTTTTGTCCAGCAAGATTTGTGGTACCTAACATCAATTGCATGGGCATCTGTTGGTGAGATACTTGTATTCAGCCTTGTTTTGAATGCTGCATTTTGGGATTTGTCAATAGCAGATTGGAGGTAGTTTCCAGCATTTTCTGTGCAAATTTTGAAGAGCTTCTCACCACTGTCTTCTTGGCAGAAAAAAACATTGGTCCCTTTCCAATGGTACAGTAGATGAACGTGTGAATGGTGCAGACTGACCATAGGTAGCTTGGCCTAGCTCATCTGCCTCGATGCTTCCTCTCTTCTGTCCACGTTTCCTGGCAGGAAATGATCCAGTGGATAATGCGTGTTCATGGCGGTCTAGTGCATGCTGTATCTGTTCACTGTTAGTCGCATTAGAGTAACATTTGCAATGACATAACTTTCTCTTCACAAAGTTTGTCTTGATTAATGTGCAAGAGCCGTCTTTGCACTTCAACATAAAAGCTGTCCTTCAACTTTGCTCTTTCCTGTACCGCATCCAATAACTTCTGATACGAATCCATTCTGGGCTGTAGTACCAAGGTACCGTTCTTGGGATCATCAGACTGGCAGAGTAGACATAGTTTCCAGTTGGTTCTGCCCTCATCAAAACTGACCAAGCTGTGGTATCTTACTCATGTTGTTCGCAATCTGAAAACAAAAATTCTTATAAATAATGTTTAGTATATATTTGGCCCCTTTATTAAATAAATATATATGTGTAAGTAGTTGAACTGAATTGCTTGTGTCTGTGTGTGTGGGCTTAAGCAATCAATTCAGAATCCTGACGCCTAGAAGCAGAGATATACATAAATAAATTATGTGTTTATATTAAACACAAAGATAACTAAAATAAAAATGTGCCTTTGGCAATATGTAGGCTACCCTTTATTTGATTAACATATTTGGATTCCTTGTACCCAAAAATGTAGCTTTAGCCACAAATAACATAGTTTTAGGTCATCTAGGTGAGATATTGATAAAATCCAATTGCAAGGTCGCCATTTAAAACAATCCAAGATGGCCACCTTATAGGGTTGTGGGAAAATGGAAACATGTGTTTTCTGATTGGTTCTTAAATGTAGTTTTCAAAAATGTATTGTTTACCTAATCTCCATAAAAAGTGAACGAAATTACATAAGGAATCAAACTATATCTTGTCTACTAGTATCCCTTCTAAGAGTTTCACTATGATAGAAGTCAAGCTAATTGGTTGATAATTCTTGGGACACTCATGATCCCCTTTTTAAGGTTGGGGTCACATTGGCCGATTTCCAGTCTTCAGGGACCTCTTCAGTTGCTAGTGATTTATTGAAGATGTCTGCCAAGAAAGGTGAAATTTCATTTCGCACTTCTCTTACAACTCGGGGCAGAAAGTTATCTGGGCCGGATGACTTGAATCTATTTAACTTATCTATTCTTTTTGTTACCTCCTCTGGGGTACATCTAATTCTGCTAAGAACTTCACCATCATGCACTAGTGCTGGACTTGGCATGTCACTGGTATTTTCCCTTGTGAATACTGAACCAAAATATTCCTTTACAGATTTAGATATGTCTGTGTCAGAAATTTGCAGTTGGCCTGTTGGATACTTTAGAGGTCCAATGCTACTTTTATATGGCTTCCTTATGTTCACATAGCTGAATAACTCTTTGGGACTCTTTGCAGAGGGCTGCTACCCTGAGTTCTTCATTCCGCTTGCTTCCTTAATAAGAAATTTCACTCTTCTATACATATTTTTGAAGGAATCTAAATCTCTTTTGGTCTTTCTGTATTCCAGCTTTCTCTTTCTAATTGCTGAAGCTATGTCACTTGTGAGCCATTTTGGTTGGGTTGAGCTTGATTTGGTAAGTTTATTAGGAAACAAATGTAGCTTGTCGATCCATAAACTGCTCTTTGAATGAGCACCAAGTCTGATCTGGTTGTGGAGGGGGATAGAGAGAGAGAGAGAGAATTATACAGCATCTCACCCGTTTGGAGGAAGTGTACGGCCCCCTCGGTGGGATATAAGCGGAGTCGGTCCTGGGTATCGTTGAGGAGGTCAGGTTTGGTAGAGACACGGCACTCCACCTCAGTAGTGTCCCCTTCCGCCCCCCTTATGGCAGAGACAGAGTGGCACCAAGGGGTCACCTGGCACCTTCGACGGCAAGCACCTTCACAAAGATAGAGATAAAAATATGAGATGTTTGCTGAAGAGATTGACCAAAATTGAGATATTAATAACCCCTTCTATACCGGCGTCGTCCTTTTAACGTTATTCTGGCTACTATTAGGTGATTTTATTCAGTTTAATAAAGACCTTCAGCTACTGATGGCATCAACTCGGCCAGACCACCTTACAGATCACTCGACATTAGTAAAACCTTCGATGCCATCACCCGCTACAACCTTGCAAATAATATCTACAACACAAACATGCACCACAATACAAAAAGGTGACTGGCCAACTACCTAGCAGGCAGATACGCACATGTGTCATTTGCCGGTCAGTCATCTAACATCAGAAACTTCACAAACGGAGTCCCGCAAGGTTCCGTCCTGTCGCCAACTCTCTTCAATTTATGCATGAAATACCCACACCCCACACACCCCAAATCAATATAGTGTCCTACACCGACGACATAACACTCACATGTACACACCAGAACCCAGACAGAGCAATACATCTTCAACCCTATCTCAACACACTACATGACTGGTGCACTATAAACTGACTCAAATTAGCCCCAGCCAAATCCACTGCTACCCTCCACGCAAACTGGACGACCGAATACAAAATCACCTCGCACCTCACCATAAACAACACCCCTCTAACACACACACACAAATAATATCCTAGGAGTAACATAATGATACTCTAATGACTTTACGCCCTCAGGTCACTTGCCTACACAACATTTGGACACAACAATGAAACTACCACCACAGTATACAAACAATACATAAGATCAGTGATGAAATATGCAAGCCCTGCTTGGGTTTCTAACCTAGCTGAAACACATCACAATACTTGCAAACCATTCAAAACAAAGTTCTAAAAATCAGCACAGGCTGCACAACAACTACACCTACAGATCACCTACATCACGAAACCAAAGTCCTCAAAGTCAAAGACCATCTGGACTGTATCTGGCTGCAGCCTCCACAAACAAACATCATCCATTACGTGGTAGCACACCCATAGACACCAAGGAATATCAAAACACCCAGCACACGATATCACACACAAACACTGTCCTCTCTCCCTCCCTGCCCACCCCAAACCAGCTTCCAGAAGCACATCCATACCCATATATCTCGCCGTTCCATCCAATTGAACACTTGCAAGTTTCAGGCTATAAGAAAGTTGGAGCTGTGAACATCGATATTAAACAGAAATACAAAAATAATGTAAGTTTCTGATGGATAAATGGTACGTTGAATTGAGTTATATGTATTTATATATGTACTTTCAACTGTATTT
Source organism: Pagurus granosimanus (assembly GCA_030265335.1). Classification (NCBI taxonomy): domain Eukaryota; kingdom Metazoa; phylum Arthropoda; class Malacostraca; order Decapoda; family Paguridae; genus Pagurus; species Pagurus granosimanus. The sequence goes on from JARFYG010000621.1 coordinate 1,423,618, forward strand.
TAGCTGTAAATTCTATTAAATATCGTTATCTATATCTCCAACTTCCTTATAGAACGAAACTTGCAAGTCGGCAATTACTCAAAGACAACACACAGCTGCAGGCATGACCTCCCGAAATCCCTCATTCTGAATACTCCCTTCCACGCAAGGACAGAGACCACCTGGCCAGGTTGAGGTGTGGGCACCATCCAGCTCTTCTGAGCAATCAAAAGAAACTGGATAACTCTGTTGTCAACACCTGTTCAGTGTGCAACACAGCACCCCATACCATTAACCCCTTCCGTACCGGCGACGTCTTTTGCATTTTTTCTAGTGATATCAAGATGATTTTATGCAGTTTAAGAAGGATCTATGGTAGTAAAAAGGGTTAAGTGAGATAGTTTGAAGCCTGTTAATTGCTGGAGGCCCTTTTTAAACCTAACACAATCATCTAATAGTAGCCAGAATAAAGATAAAAGGACCTCTCGGTAAAGAAGGGGTTAAACACATCAAAGACTGCATTCCATACAATATACTTACGCCAACAACATAATATACACTCCTTGAGAGCCCTGTGGGAAAGCCCGACCGTGGCCATGGCCTTCCTTAGAGATTCGGGGGCTGTTCGGCCAGGCAGCCATGGGGGTGACAACAACAACCACTATCAGGCTTAGAGAGTATCTCGCTTAACTCATTTTACAACCACAGATCCCTCTATAAATGCACAAAATCGGCTAAATATAGCTAGCATATAATTACCAAAACGTCTCCGGTACAGAAGGGGTTAAGGGGGAGAGTAAAGAGTTATTCACGACCCTCTTCTCCCTCGTGTGATTTTTCAGTTTCCTCGCTAGACCTCCCTCAAGCTTAAAAAACACCCCCTAGAACCCCCTTCAAGATAATTTTTACATTTTTCAGTAGAAAAATGTCAAGGCGAGTGAAAGCGAGTCTGTAATCTGGGAGTAATCGGCCTTTGGCTGAGACGTTTTTTCTATCGAAAAACGTACAAATTTAGCCTGAAAGGGGTCTAGGAGGGTGTTTTTAGCCTAAAGGGGGTCTAGGGATGTTTTATTTTAAGCTTGATGAAGGCTTTTAGATTAGGAAGGATGTTTGGAAGTCAGAGGGTGTCTTTACCCTTTTAATACCCACAGATCCTTCCTAAACTGCATATAATCGTCTAATGATAGCCAAAAATAAACTTCTAAAACGCGTCAGAGCTTCAAGGGGTTAATCGAATGTAACTTAGCTAATAAAAACAAATACACCAACTTATGTGTAGAAAAATTTAACCACTTTATTTTCTTTTTACACATTCAATATTTCAAGTGTTATTCGATATTAACCAAACCCATTTGTTTAACATAACTAATCGAACCAAGTCTACTTTAACCTAATAAACCTAGCCTAAAGAAATGGTAACGCATTTAGCTAAGTAACCTTAATTGACCAAACTTACTCTACACTTTTAAAAAACACACGAAAAAACACACACACCCAACCCTAAGGCATCTAAATAGTCCTCCCCTATCACATCTTAATCGAGAGGGTGAATTAGGTACATTACGTGTATAATAAGATAACGCAGGGTATGAAACAGGTACAGTACGTGTTCGAATTTCGTTCCCAGTAAACGTCAATAATTTTGAAAAGGCCAAAAACTAGGTTGTTGGAATTAAGTTTGAAATATTCTTATTTGAATTTGGTTCGACAAGTGCTAATTGGAATTATGTTGGAAAATATTCAATCGGAATTAAATTCGAAAATCCTTCGAACTTGTTTCCTACGAACCAATTTTCCGATTTTGTACAAGGACTTGGAAATAAGATCGTGTGTAATATTATATAATTTAGTTGGAAAACCGTACGCGGTAATAAGTACGTGTTAATAGTGCAGGGTTTGAAACAGGTACAATACGTGGATTTTTATTTATTTCCAAGTAAACGTCAGTAAGGTCGAAAAGGCCAACAAATACGTTATTTGAATTATGTTCGAAATCTTCTAGTTTGAATTAGGTTCGAAAATTGCTAGCTGGAATTAGGTTCGAAAATATTCACTCGGTATTTAATTCGAGGTTCGGAAATTCTTCGAACTTGCTACTCATGAACCAATATATTTCGTACGTACCCATTTCACCTTCCCACCATTGTACAGTACCTTGGGGTTAAGTGGTGATAACATCGTGCTGTGTGCTGTTGTGACAATGAGTGAAGGTAGTCAAGACGAAGAAAGGCAGATCAGAAAGATCGAAGGACAGATGCGTGGTTCAGTGGTGTATGTTTCTGATGACCAAGCTTATGTCAATGATCGCCAGTACAATGACAAGCTCCACGTACGCTACCACTTGTTCAAAAGAGGATACCGTGGACATGCCCACATCAACCTGGAGAACAACGCTGTTATGGTGACCAAAGACCACAACCATGGCCCGGGCCCCAGGCGAATTACACCCGGCAGTTTGAGCTTGTGTCTTCTATGAAAGGTGCAATGAAGAATGACCCAACACGGCATGACAGGCATGTACTTCCTTTTTAATATATAACTAGAAGGGCTTTCAGTGCATACTTTTGGGTAGGCGAAGGTGTGTGTGAGTGTGTGTATTTACCTATTTGTATTTACTTACTTGTAGTTTACAAGAATTGAGCAACGCTCGTGTTGTCTTGTCTTATCTGCTTTGGCGGACATTAGAGGTGCAGATGATGATGATGATGATATAGACGATATTATGCAGCTTAGGAATGGTGTGTGGTAATTAAAGGGTGAATTACGAGTACTGGTGACATCAATACAATATCGTTCAGGGCACTCAGATAGCGCATACCTTGGTGGCCATTAACCTCTTCACCACGATGACGCCTTTTTACCTTTGATTCTGGCTAAAATTAGATGATTTTATGCAGTTTAAGAAAGACCTATGTTAGTAAGAGGGTTTATTTAGATCGTATTTTCCCATTGGAGACATAGAGGTAGTTTATATATCAAATAAAATCGTCTAATGGTGACAAGAATATGATGGAAATTACGTCATGGTGGTCAAGGGGTTAACTGCTCTTCATATCTATAAGTAAATTACGTCATGGTGGTGAAGGGGTTAACTGCTATTCATATCTATAAGTAAATTAGTTTATAAATATATGCATAAGCAACAAATAAATGAATAAATGAAATAAAAATAAAATATTTAAAAACAAATTCTGAGTGAGTTTCCTGCTAGAGGATAAAATCTCCATGTTCATGAAAGAATATTTAATGTTGAATCAACCAAATGTGTGTGAAACTAGACTAATTCATACATGTATAGATGGAGTTTCTAGATACTCGAAAATATATTTGTATATAACTTTTATAAATCATTGCTAAGCGGAATAGAGTCTTCTAATGTTAATAAAATATAAAAACAGTCGTCATTAACCCTTTCAAGATAAGTTTACGAACGCAACTATTTTTTGTCTCCTGGCTATTATTAGAAGATTTTTTTCAGATTAGGAAGTGTATAATTATGATTGTCATAGGGATATGTCATGTAGTCCTTACCCTTTAAATTCCCACAGATCCTTCGTGGGGTGTATAAAATCATGATAACCAAAATAAACATTTAAAATGTTTCATAATCCTCAAAACGAAAATATTCACATTGTTTCTAATTAAGAAATTAACTGAATCCCACAGTTCCTCAGACAATTCTATATATTGCACAAGGCATACGAATAGTTTGATCACTTCGTACTTCACGTTTCATCGGTGTTTGAGAA
>JARFYG010000629.1:0-17372 GCA_030265335.1 Pagurus granosimanus
CGTCGAGCGGGCTGCTCTCCCGCTGCCCGTCGTCTCTCTCCGGGTCCGAGCTAGCCTCGTCGAGCGGGCTGCTCTCCCGCTGCCCGTCGTCTCTCTCCGGGTCCGAGCTAGCCTCGTCGAGCGGGCTGCTCTCCTGCTGTACATTAGATATGCTGTACATATCTTCTTGCTTACTAGCAGGGCAATCATTAGCCATCTCATGGCCGCCTTCAGCCATGGTAGCTGTGTCTGTTTGTCCTGGCACAGTCCTCCTCAGCTTCTTCCAGAACCTGGGAAGATTGCGTTTCTTTTTTGGGCCCTGAACATTTTTTTGTTTTGTTTGTAGCCTCGTCGAGCAATTTACCTTCGTGCAATTTAAACCCATACTGGAAAATGCGAACAATATAGCTTAGATTCTCTTTCAGCTCTGCTTCCTTTGAGTGTGTCTCTTAGAATGAAATTTGAAGGTGCAATTGCTCCTTATATAGAAGTTCCGGAACTCTGTTCCGGAACTCTGTTCCATATAAGGCATCTGTCATTTCATTGGTTATACCAGTACATGTTATGCTGATTGGTTTAAAAAATAACATTACATCATTATTTAAAAAAAAAATACCAGTGTGTTTCGAAAGAAAATACCTGTGTGTGTGTGTGTGTGTTAATTCTTATCCTACCAATACAGTCCACATTATTACTTAAAAGCTTGTTTGACATCATTTAATGCTGATATAGTTTTCAGTAACTTCAATTAAACATGAATTGTGTTAATATGATGAAACTAATATGGGGTCACTTTGACCCCAATATAATAGAATTGAAATTAACACACGGCCATTTAAACTTCAGCACTTTTAAATATGTATTGACTTGAAAGTAGGGTGTCATGGAGGCTTAGATGGTGGCCCTGTTGACTGTCACCGAAGGGTTTGGGGCTTTGAATCTCATCACTGCTTGGCAGGGGTGCCGTAATGGCGGGGGAAAGTTACGACGATTCCAAGGGCCCCTGAATGACAGGCGGCCTAAAGAATTGGGAGAATAGCTGGATTGGTCTGGACTGGGGGGCCCAATATGAAATGCCTTCATGGGGCCCACAATCTCTAGCAATGCCCCTGCTGCTCGGTGTATGCATGAATGTTTTCCTGCAGACATTGTTTAGGCTAATTGGTGCTTCTACGACTTCCCATAGTGTATGAGTGTGTGTGTGTGTATATCACCTGTGATGGATTAGCATCCTGCCCAGGATGTACCCCAGCCTTGTGCCCTGTGCTGCTTGGCACGGGCCCCAGGTGACTCTGTCCAGGACAAACAGACTGATGGTTGGGTGATTTTTCGGGTTTGGACGACGCAGAGGCTCAGGACACATCAGTTACATCACACCTTTGGGGGCTGGGAGTCAAAGACAACTTTTGCTCTGTGTGTGAGGTTTGCATGTTCTCCTAGTGTCATATGAATTTTCTCTGGATCTTCTGTTTTACTCCCAAGATCGAAAGAGGTGCACTTAAGGAAATTTGTGTCTCTAAATCGGCTTGTGTGTGTGTGGGCGTGTGTGCGCCCGGTAGTGATCATCCAGGATGTTACCCAGGGGCCCACCGGTGAAAACACTCTGCCAACTACTGCACGATGGGACACGACAACAGAAATGTACTTACAGGACCGGTTCTAGCTACAGGCAGAAAAGGCAGTTACCCTGATTTACCGGCATTGTGGAGGAATTGAAATGGTCATCAGTTTACTTGGTAGGGGGGCCTCCCTAGAAAAGCTTTGCCTATAGGGCCTCTTAAAACGTATAGCTGGCCTTGTGTACTTAAGGTCTTTTATCATAACCCACTTTCTTTCTGCTGTCAAGTATAATGATAACAAGAAACTGAATTGTGAATCTTTTTGTACTATATTAGGAGAAATTTTTCGGAAATCACAGCAGACGTTACAGGTTTTGACAGACGGTAACAAGGACACTGGCATTTCCAAGACTAAAGTTAGGTTAGCAGTAGCCTGTGGATCCCTAGACACTAGCACAGTTGGGGCTTGTGTCTCCACCTAGTGGCCAAAAAGTCCATACAACGTCTGCTTCTAAATGCCCTTACTCCATTCCTGCCCAAGCAGTCGCATTAACTGGGAGCAACTGGAGAGCGTCGGCTCAACGCATGAAGTTCCCCAGCAGCGGCCAGTATCTTTCTCTGCATTGCTCTGCGTACTAAAGTGACCAAAATTACCTTTTCATTTACCGATGACTCTAAATCTATTGGCCTGCAGCAGACTCGCCTACTTTCCCCAGACCCTGCGGTGTCTGAGATGGATTTCAGATTATCACCAGCAGGGGATGTTATTGACAGTACCTGGTCTGCAGGTCTTGCTGTGATTTGCACCAGGCATGCGTTCCCCTTTGACACATGCGTACACCAAATTATACTTTACGACACTGCCCCATTTATAATGTGTATGTGCATTATTTTAAGTTGCGTCATATTTCTGGGTATCAAGTGGAGCTGCGACTTCTCTTGATCAATAAACCTTTAGTGTTTTGCTTCACTGTTGGCATTGAAATATTTACATTTTTTATTTGAAATTTGAACAAAGCTTGAATTCCTTTTTTAACAGTTTTGCAAAATAAGGACACATGTGGTTTAAGAAGTCAAAAAAAAAAAATTGTTCAGGAGGTAAAAAGTTGGGAGATGGTAAGTCTGAACCTCATTGTGTCACTACACAGAACAACTGTGTACAGAACAACTGCATTGGCTATGATCTGTATACAAAGTGGGTTGCTGATGATTCTCGGCAGTCTAAGAGACCACAAGTGAAGGTCGTGTCATCAGGACTGGAAGCTGTATTTATCTGGCATAGTCAGAGAAATCATTACTGACCAAGGCTAAGAATTCACCAATGGGGTAGAGTCGAAAGGAGTCATTTCCATTAAAAAAATAAAAATAAATACTAGTAACTGCAGGCAATGACGAAAGGGTCCAAAGCTGAGGACAATCGGACAGGTAGGACAGGTAGGAGAAGAAATAGAGGAAAGACGGCAGAGAACCGGCGGCCAGGGTAGTAGAAAGTAGAATTAGACTGCCATAACAGGATGGAGAATTGAGCGTAGGTCAAACGGGATAGGAGATGTAGGACAGAGCAGGGGGCTGTTCCACGAAGCGAGCTAACCTCAAAAGCCAGGCTTATTTCGACAATCCCGGCTTAATTTTTCCAAGTTCAGTTCCACGAACGAGGCTAACCTGAAGCTCCGCTTAATTACTATGTCAACATATGCTCTTGGGCAAGCCTGCTCCGTGGCAGGTTAGCTGTGAAGCTTAGCTTAGCTTGATGAATATGATTGGACGAGCCATGTGATGTCACAGCACGACATTCTGCGGGGCTGGGATTACTCTGCTGCTGTTCTCTCCCTCTTTCGCACACGTCGACCCTCCAATATAAAATTATTACAGATTACATGCAGGCGATTCTAATTACTCAGAAAGTATAAAATGACAAGGAGTGCATTTCACATGAATAACCATGGCGTGCCCATTTATTCATAGTCCAGTTGATGAGGGAGCGAGGCTCATTTGTAGAGCTTTAAGGCAACAGGTTCCACAATTACTTCGGCCCAGGATAGATCCGTTGCATTTTGCGGATGATTATTTATATGAGCGCTATAGATTTAGTAGACACAGTATTGCATATTTGTGTCAGTTATTGGAACCTTACATTTCTAAAAACACATGTCGCTCTAAAGCCCTTACGGTTGCACAGTCTATGTGTATCGCTTTGCGTTATTTTGCCAGTGGTTCATTTCTGTACAGTGTGGGGAATGCTGAACATTTAAGCAAAGCTACAGTGTGCCGTGAAATCAGGAAGGTTTACATTGCATTAAAGTCCTTTTTAAATATATTCATTACATTTCCTGGCCACCGAGGACTTAAGGAAACTTTCTTTGGAATTAATGGTGCTTAATCTTTAAACATCTACTCATGATAAGTAACTGAATTTAATTTGTCAGGCTTTCCTAACGTCATTGGAGCCATTGACTGTACACACGTGAGGATAAACGCTCCAGCAGGTCCAACGGAGCCTGATTACATAAACCGCAAATCAATATCACAGTATTAATGTACAGGTAAGTACTGATAATACCTCACATTTATATATAAGAGGTGAAAGTGTAGTCGTCCAAAATCAGCAATGTATGTCATTACCATTTCCTAAAATGTTTCAGATGGTATGCACTGCTGAACATCTAATTTCAAACATTGTGGCAAAATGGCCAGGATCAGTACATGATGCCAGAATCTTCAGTGGCTCAAAGCCTCAGACAAGGCAAGTCAACTAAAATTCACAAATATGCTGTAGTTTATTATACTACAGTCTAATGTGTCTACTTTCCATTATAGGAATTTTTCCTGGTGTGCTGCTTGGTGACAGAGGATACCCACGTCTACCGTTTCTTCTCACACCATATACAGATCCTGCAACACAAGCAGAAAGACATTTCAACCATGCCCATTGTAAGACAAGGGCACGCATTGAAATGACATTTGGACAGTTAAAATCCAGGTTTAACTGCCTGCGGCATCTCAGAGTTACACCAGACAGAGCGTGTGACATTGTAGTACCCTGTGCAGTTTTGCATAATGTTTTGCATTATTGGCATACAGGAGCGTATGCCAATAATGACGCAGGATGAGCAATGGGAAGAGGGCCTAGCAGTGGAAGACCACACGGACGGTAGAGCTGTGAGATGTGTACGCAAACACATATTTTGGTTGATTCTGTTGCAAATTTCATTTATTTATTTTTTTTCCCCCCCAACAAAGAACAATTAGAGACATTTCTTCATTTTTATTTAATCTTTCATATCCTGTTGGGGGAAGGGGGAAGCATTCACAACAGTGAACACTAAATGTAGACAGTGATGTTAACCACTCACGTCTCTCTCCAATTTTTTAATTTCAAGCTTCAGTTTTTTTATTTTCAGGTGTCTATATTCGAGGTCTGCTTTTCGGACTTCTATTTCCTGGATCAAATACCTCTTGTAAATAGCACGGACATCTGTCTCATTAGAAGGAAAAAATTATTCATTCATTCTTATTAATTACATTAAACAGTTTATTACTTACCTTCTTCCTTTGACGGTCTTTGAGTACATGTGGGCTGTGCTGATGAGGGCTGAGCATTGCCCACCTGGGTCTTCAGACTCCTGTACACAGCAAATACTGCATGGGTTTATAAGGAAGAGAAATGTTATTCGCTGCAAAATAGTTTAAAGTTCATACGGCTAGCATTTCTGAGCAAACAGAAACAGTTTCCTCATCCTCCTGTGTCGTGGATGGCCCCGCGATCTGCAAAAAGGGAACATTTGTTGGTTATATTTACCATGGCCACAATGCAATCAAATTCAACTTGTCACACACAAAGTACGACATGCAGTGGTATGCTTATTGCTGTACAATGCCTGACTACAAGTGTTAACAGTACAAGTAAAGCTATTTCCATTAGAAGCGGGGCTTAACTTACAGAATAAACTTAAGTGAACAAAAACCACAATACATGACAGAATTAGCAGCAGATAAAGGCATTGGACTGGAACATTAAATATAAAACCCACAGTTATCATTAAAGTATCAGATTAAATACAATACTCACAGCAGATTAGCAGAAGATAACCTTAAAGTACCTTACAACTGGTAACAAAATGCATATGTAAAAGGAAATCTTAATGACTATACATTTTGAAGGCTTGAAACTGTTCTCATTTAGTTGTTAAATAGTTTGACATCCTTAACACAAAAGTTACTAAAATCATGTTCTTACGCATTTAACTTGTCAGCTATTTTCTGCCATGCAGCCTCACGAGCTTTGATAATACAGCTCGTGTTCCCCTTTCTAGTTATTATAGCTTTGTAGTCCTCATAGGCTTGTAATAATAATTCTTGCTCCGCCTGCGGAAAAAACGCAGCTCTTTCCTTAGTTTCCATTCTTACTTATCCAGCATCGATTAACAAGGCTGCCTTTTATATCGCGCGGACGCGCACGAGCCTCGCTTATCAAGCTTGGCTTGAATTAGCGGAGATTAAATACACCTGAACCTCAATGAGCCTGAAGTGAACTGTTAGGCTAACTCAAGCGAGGCTATTACAAATAATCCTCGATTTTATAAGATCGCTTCGTGGAGCAGCCCCCAGGACTGGTTTGGGTGAGATGGTCTAAGTAGTAGGTAGAAATTAGGATGCAGATGGTTTTAGTGTGGGCGTAACTGGTCAGTAGATGTCGGACACAATGTAAAACTATCCGCTGCAGTACCTGAGCCCGTCTGAATTATTAATGATAATAATAATGACAATAATAATAATGACAATAACAACAACAATAATAATAATAATAATGGCAATAATAATAATAGAAGCTTCATTGATCCTCGTGGGGAAAACACCATCATGTCTCCCCCAACTCGCTTTACGGAGAGTGCGCTGGGCACGACTGGCTACTTAGCTCAAGTACCCACCAAAGCTGGGTTCGAACCGGCGACCCTCTGATCACAGGCTTAGCCCACTGCACCACACCTTACTTTAGGTAAGACGGGTGAGATCAGTAGACACCTTCCTACCTGACCTGCTAACTCATTTTAGCTGAATTAGCTTAGGTCGGTCTCAGACATATATAAACAGTGGCCGTATCGCTCCTGTTTGACCGATTGACACGAAATTTGGAGGGTCTGTCTGTGGAATATCCTTACAGAAGGGAGAGAAATTTGCTTGAATGATTGGTTGAAGCATGCCTGAGATATAGCTGTCTGAATGAGATGGGAATGGAAATGGTGTGGCCAGCAGGTGGAGTCAGCACTCCATTTTAGAAATTCTATTCAATACTTTCAGGCCTTCTCATGTGTAAATTTAATGTGATAATGTTGTATGAGGCAAATGGATGAAAAATGAAAATATGGACTTAGGTAAAGGGAACGGGAAGAAATAATTTAATGTTTAATGAGAAATAAGGACATTTCAGCTGAATTTGCTATGGTAGGTGTTAGCCATGTATGACCTTTAATTTAACTTTAGTGGCTGTAGTTCCTCCTTTTGACTGATCAGCACCTAAGTTGGACGGTCTCTCTGGGGTGCAGTGTGTCGGAGTACATGAGCGGGTCAAATTTGGTGAGGATTGGATGAAACATGACTGAGATTTAGCTGTTTGAATGAATTGGGTATGGAAATGGTGTGGCCAGCAGGTGGAGTCAGCGCTCCATTTTAAAAACTTTATCCAATACTTTCAGGCCTTCTCATGTGTAAATGAAGTCTGCGAAGGTCACCGAAAGTGAAGCCCCTCGTCTGACATGAAGGTCTGCCAATTAAGGTGATATCTATACATGTGATTGAAGGGCAGACTCTGTAGTTTTAGGGGCACTTTGAGAGGTGTTCCTAGGTCACTGCTAGCTGCAGTTATGGGCTGTGAAGTGACAGGTGGGGTGCCCCCATTGACTTGACATTGCCTACCTTAGCAAATTCAATGGGCCACCGCAGGACTTTGGTGAGGGCCACAGTCACCAGACTTGGCGCAGTCATTCGTGAAGGCGTCTAGTTTACGTGCGCCGAACTGCAGACCTGTAGGTGGTGCGGGTCAGTCGTAGGCCCCCCTGAAGCCATGACGGCCATGTGCGAGACGGCGCGACACATCTGCGAAGGTCACCGAAAGTGAAGCCCCTCGTCTGACATGAAGATCTGCTAATTAAGGTGATATCTATGCATGTGGTTAAAGGGCAGACTCTGTAGTTTTAGGAGCACTTTGAGAGGTGTTCCTAGGTCACTGCTAGCTGCAGTTATGCCCCATCAAGGGACAGGTGGGGTGCCTCCATTGACTTGACATTGCCGACATCACTGACTTTGAGGGCCTGCGAAAACTGTCCTGTAAGGTCTGCGTCACTGAGACTTTATAGGTGTGGTTGTCAATGTCCCTCGTGTGCGCAGTGGAAAATCCAGGCCTCTGGGTCACACGGCCTAGGGCGCAGGTACCTTTATGTACTTTGCGGCCTAGCGGTGAGGCCTACGCAGCCGATTCTCCAGTATGTGATATAGCTGTCTGTGGGGCTCCACTGTGCCAAATCTCACGCTCCTAGCTCAAACGGTCCGGCCGTGAGACCGCCTGACACTAAATGGCCAATGAGACCTGTCCCGTGTGGCCTAGACCCACCAAATCCGAGTCACTGATGCACACCGCTCTCCCCCATCAGCGTTCCAAATTTCAGGCCTCTACCTCTAACCAAACTGCAGTCATGGTCATTTTTCTAACGACGTCCCCTCCGAGCTTCGGCAGCCTTTCGACATGGGCTAGAGGGCCTAGGGCCTTGACCCCATTTTTTGGCTCAGAAAAGGCAAAATATAATCTAAGTGTGCTCCTCCCACATGAAGGGGGCATAATTTCAACGGACATGTATGGCGGGACTTTGCGCCGCCGACGTCCAGTGCCGGGAGAGCTTTGACCCGTCCTCCCACGTCGCTCCTCCGCCGAGATGTCTGCTAATTGGCTCTAACATGGGGAGCGCAAAGTCGTCCTCTTTGATGTGGGGAAACCCTTTCTTTGGGCGTGACGGGGGCATAATTTCAACGGACGTGTATGGAGGGACTTCTCGGGAGGGACTCCTAGTTTCTGGTGAACTTTGACCCGTCGTCCTACGCCACTCCTCCGTGGAGCCATTCCCTAATTGATGCTGATTGAAAATCAATAACCCAGAAACTTCCCCAAATAGAGAGCTGACTCCACCTGCTGGCCGATTCATGAAAAAAAAAAATTTGAAAAAAATTGCCATACAAATAGAGCGCTGCCTCCACCTACTGGCCAATCGAATACAAAAAAAAAAAAGCGAAAAATCTGCACATGTACTGCCTAGCTCATAAATAAACTCTGGTAATTTTCTATGCCTCCTATGGCAGAGAAATGAAAGGGAATTAAAAATATGGACTAAAGGGAACAATCCTTTTAAGGTTTTATGAGAAACAAGGACATTTCAGCCGAATATGCCAAGGTGGGTCTTGGATGTACATGCGCAGCGGCCATAGCGCCCCCGTTTGACCGACCGGCACCAAAGTCGGAGGATCTCTCTGGGGTGCAGTGCTACATTGACCGGTGAAATTTAGTGAGGACTGGCTGAAGCACGGCTGAGATTTAGGTGGTTGGTTGAAATGAGCATGGAAACGGCACAGGATGGGCGTAGCTCGTGGCCACAGCATACAGGCAGGTCAAGTCATCTTTATGACTCATGCGTGACGGCAATGTCGCGCCCCCATCTGGCCGAGTGAGGTGTCCTTTACAGGGTAGGCTGAGAGTCAGAGGACAAATATACCACCCAAATTTGGTTTGGATTGGTCATCAATAAGCCTGTCAAATGGCTGCTTGATTTTCATTAGCCGATGGCGGCCACTGTTTTAGGACTAATGACTGCCATTGTAGGTGACTGACCTCAGGCTGGGTCTTAGTACATACGGTCCAAATTCCACTTGGATTGGCCAAGGCAGTCAGGAGATATTGGCAGTTTTTAGTTGTAGCGCCCCCTATGGACGAAATGCGTCCCGCCTCGGACCGTGTCCCCAGAATGGCGTAGGGAGGTAGGATTTCAAATTTGGTCAAGGCAGGCTAAGGCACGGCCAAGTTATAGCAGTCAGACCAAAACGGGCCACATTTGCACATTGTTTGGCCGTGGCTAATGGCCGTACGATACACAAATGTCTGAATTTTTTTAATAATTCTTCATCGGCTCAGAGTTCTGATTCGTTTGACACCTCATTTGTCTGATTTGGTAGGACAAGCTTGGACTTTAAGACTTAATTAGGATTTGCAAATTATGCAAAATTACCGAAAAATCTACCCAGTTGTAGTTTCATAGTCTAAGTAGGAAATTGGTAGGACATGGCTGTCTGTATCTGGTGAAAAAAGAATTTTGACTGTAGGACCAACGGGTGAGGAGCTACAGCGCCCCCATCTGACTGACTGGGACGGGTCGGAGGGCCTGAGTAGTGGGTAGAAATTGACATCTTGCTGTCAAATTTGGTAAGCCTAGGTCTTACGGTTTAGGCTGGCCATTCAGTTTTAGGGAAGAAAAAAAAAGAGGAAAAAACCCTAAGAAAAACAATAAGGTTCCATAGCACTATGTGCTTTGGACCCTTAAAAAAAAAATAAAAATACATATATATATATATATATATATCCCCATAACGCCTGAATTTATATAGCTGTATATAAAAAAATATTTTATGTGTGTTTTTGCCTTTAAGTAGAGAGTAAATAATGTTGAGATTATTAATTTCATTTTTGCACAAAAAAAAAATAGAAATTTTGGTATGTTGCAAATTTGCGACAACAGGCATAATGGTCAATAATAAGACAACAATAACACAGTAGTATAACAGTGAAAAAAAATAAGGTTTTATTTATTCACCCATTTTTTTACTTATTTATTTATATAAATCTGCAACAGGAGGTATTCAATAATAAGTAACCCCAACCACACACATGCATACATACATACACACTCACCCACCCATGCATGCACGTATGCGCACAAACACACACTCACCGGTGCACGTATGTACACGCGCACACACACACACACACACACATGCATACATACATACGCACACTCAAGCAGGCACGCACAACAATGCAAACAGTGTAACAATGTAAAAAAAACAAAAAAAAAACGTTTTTTTTTTCTCTCACTCGTGGAATGCACAGAAGCAGTTTTTGTTCTTGTTTAGGCACAGGTGAACATCACATTTTGTACACTTGATGCTAGTGTGGCCCGAGCACTTAGGCAATTTGCAACGTTGCCGCACACTGTCGAGGGTGGAAGCAGGTGGTTGACAGAGCCTTCAATGATTTGTGCAAGTTTTAGCACGACATTCCCGCTTGCCCCGATGTCTGCTGAACCTGGTGGAGGATCAGATTTCCCTGCATAAACATCAAATGAGTGCACCAGGCCTTTTGTGTCAGACAAAACAAAAATTTTATATCCCCATTTGTACGGCTTTTTGGGGATGTACTGTTTTAGAACAGATCTGCCTTTGAATGGCACCATTTGTTCGTCAATAGACAGCATCTGATCTTGAGGCAGAGCTTGGAATTTGGGGAGCAGGGACTCAATTAGTGGCCTAATTTTGAACAGCTTGTCACTGTTGTTGGGTGCTGTGTTGTCACTCAAATGAAGAAAATGTTTAATTTCTTCCCACCTGTCGCGGGGCATCACATCAGCCACCTGCTCTACACGACATGCATTAGACCAGTAGATCCTAGAGCGAGGTAAGTGGATAACACTCATGTACAAAACAGTTCCAATGAACTGCTCCAATTCCTTCTGATCTAATGTTAGCGCATGGTTTGGATTTTCTTGTGTGCAGTACAGATTGCTCTGATTGACAATATGACGCAGAAGTTCAGTGTCAAAAAACTGTCTGAAATAATCAACAGGCTGCATAATTGAGTCACTGTCTGGGACAGCACCTTGCCACACTGGCACATTTTTTGCAGAGCTCTGAGTCTGTTTTACCGTCTTCCACACCACTTTGTCTTTGTTTTGTCCCTTGCGTTTCTTTCTTGCAGCTAGGGCACTGGTGCTAGCAACTTCCTCATCACTGCTGCCCCTGTCTCTCTCACTCCGGTCACTCTCACTGCTGCTCTCTTCATCACCTGGCTTCGGAACATATTCCTCATCGCTGCCTGCACTATCGCTGAGACAACTATCCTCACTGTCGTCTGGGGGAGCTTTGACGTGAGGTTGCGCGCTTGCCATAAAACATGGAAGGTTTCATTCGGATCTGCATAAAAATAAATAGCTTTTGTATTCATATCCCAGCATGGTACCTGTATAAAGACTACTGAAAATAACTAAGCAAAATACAAAGGATTATCTATATAAGCCGGCCCGAAAAGGGTTTTCTATATAGCGCTGGGTAGCGGCAGAGCATTAGGCTTATTGCCTACTGTCGCTAATATGCTACAAAGCTAAATATTATAATAACTTCAAAAATACTTGTCACACATATTTCACCTCGTTATGTCGAGTGTATAAGCACACAATAAGCAGGTGAGTATTTTTATTTTATCACAATTTACCTTATATACACCTCAGGATCACACTTTGTAACCTCAAATCAACAATTTCCCAACCGGAATAATCTTCGTGCGTAAAAAGGAAATAAGTCCGTCACTTTGCGGTCCCACCAGAAAAAAGTGCTTGTCGAAGGTTCCTAGGTCCGTAGCGAATATGTACTAACCGGCATTGGGGGAATGCAGACACTGTCTCGGCTGGTTGATTGAGTCAAAGGGTTTGTCGCAGATTTGCGACAATAGGCGTTAAGGGGATATATATATATATATATATATCTCTGTGCCTCTGTGTCAGTGTCCACAAAAGTCCCAGACAACTCGCAAGCTGAGTGACAGGACAGCAGACCTGAGAAAGCTGGTGCATTTTATTGTAAACGTACAGGGGACCCAGCAGCATTATTTTTATATTGCTTAATAAAACTATACATTTTATTATGCTAATTTATAAGTGAAGTTAAGCTTTGCTGTGTAATTTAGCTTTTACCTAATTAACGTTAGCTAACTTGCTAACTTATTTTCCACTTTTATTTCCTGTTAAGGAGAGTACAGTGCTTTTTACATGAAATCAAGTGTACTTGAACATATATGCACTTACATATGTACACATAGATGAACAGTGAGAGTCAGTTTTCGTGCAATTTATTAAAATTGCAGTCCTTTCATTTTGTCGCCGTTTTTGAGGTTCTCAATCTATTATCTCAATCTATCAAAATTTTAATCAAAAATGGAGCACTGAAGTAAAGAAATAATAACTTGCATTATATATACCGTTTGATATGGAAAAATTATCACCTGATTTTTGATTATTAATTTTTTTCACAGCCTTGTCGGTACGTCGGAGATCCGGCGTAGTGCCTGAATGCTATCAGCCCTGTAGCTCTAAAGCAAAATGGGACAGCCATGTCATATGAAGTTTGACTTGATCAGAGGAACCTGGGGGACAATGCACGCCCCTTGGATTTTCAGAATAACTTTCTGTCTGACGGTTATTTTGGTGGGCAGGCAGGAGCGGCTTCAGGGATTCTTGGATAAAGAGGAAAAGTTTGGGAAACTAGCCCCGTTCATTTTTGTTTCCCGCTTCATTCCGCAACGCGCTAACGGAAATGTACGGGCGGAAGTCAATAGTTAACGTCCTTGGTAAACATCCGTTTCTGGCACTTTTACCATGCAGATTTCGTGTATTTGAGATGGCTGCTTTGTTGCTCGCTATTCCAGTTTATATTGTTTTATTTATTTATTTATTTGCACGTATTTGAATTCTATTGATCATGGTTTCCTGTTTTTGACTCTATTTGCCTACGTATTAAGGTACTGTACATATAATTATTTTAATATTGGGATTAATTTTCTTAATAATTGAACAAGTTTTACAAATTGTGGGTTCTGGAAAAAATTGTTAATGTAATAACCAGGATAGGATTGGAAAATTAGAGGTTTTAGACCCATTGTACGGTAGTGATCACAACATGGTTAAATTCGAGGTTAATTTTAGTGTCCGAAGAGCAAAGTCGAAATTAAAAGTATACAATGTTAGGAAGGCTAACTTTAATGGTATGAGAAGGAAATTAGAAACTGTAAACTGGACGGAGTTAAATAGCAAAACAGTTGAAGAGGCATGGGAATTTTTTAAAAGCACATTGTTGCAAGTGCAAGAGGACTTCATACCTGTTTCCAGCAAAACTAAATCTAGGAAACGGCAACCAAGGTGGTTTACTAAGGAAATTAAGAATAAAGTCAGGAGGAAAAGGGCTCTGTTCCATAATTGGAAATTAACTAATGATTCCAAAATTAAGCAGGAGTATCTAAGTCTACAGGTAGAGTTAAAAAATAACATTAGGCTATCTAAGAGGGATGTAGAAAGAAAAATTGCATTGGAGGCTAAGGATGATAGTAAAGGTTTCTTCCAATATTTTAACTCCAAAAGAGCCCTAAAAGCTGAAATCACTAATTTGCAGGATAGTAAGGGCATAATAATTGATAACGAGATTGATATAGTGAATGAGTTTAATGATTATTTTTCACGGGTGTTCACAGTAGAGAACTCAAGTAACTTACCACCAAGTAATACAAATACAGCGTCGTCTATGACCAATATATGTATCACTGAGGCTGATGTGGTACTAAGCCTAGCTAAACTCAAAATAAATAAATCGCAGGGCCCTGATGGCATCTTACCTATAGTCTTAAAGGAGATGAGGGATATTATTAGCCAACCTTTAACTTTAATATTCCAGAAATCGTTATCTGCGGGTGTGGTACCTTCCGATTGGAAGCATGCTAATATAACACCCATATTCAAAAAAGGGGATAGAAGTAATCCGGCAAATTATAGGCCAATCAGTTTAACTAGCATTACTGGAAAAATAATGGAAGCTATAATTCAAGTGAAAATGGTTGATTACCTGGATGCAAATAACATTATAAAGGATAGCCAACATGGATTTAGGAGAGGTAGATCCTGCTTAACGAATCTACTTGAGTTCTTTGAGGAAGCTACAAGTGAAATAGATCACAAAAAGGCCTATGATGTGATCTACTTAGATTTCCAGAAGGCCTTTGATGTTGTCCCCCACAAACGGCTCTTGCTAAAGCTTAAAGCTGCAGGGATTTTAGGAACTGTGGCAGCTTGGATCGAAAACTGGTTAACTGACAGGAAGCAGCGAGTAGTTATTAGAGGCACAATGTCACAGTGGGCCTGCGTTCATAGTGGGGTACCGCAGGGTTCAATTTTAGGACCATTATTGTTCCTAATTTACATTAATGATATTGACACAAATACATACAGTAAACTGGTTAAATTTGCAGACGACACCAAGGTGGGCGGTGTAGCAGATACTGATCTAGCAGCAGAGAGGCTTCAGCGGGATCTGGATTTAATTAGCGACTGGGCTGATACTTGGCAGATGAAATTTAACATAGATAAATGTAAGGTAGTCCATGCAGGGAGCAGAAATATAAAGTACAGATATTTTATGGGTTCCAATGAAATAAAGGTAGCTGATTATGAGAAAGATCTCGGTGTGTATGTTGATGCTTCCATGTCCCACTCTCGCCAGTGTGGGGAAGCAATAAAAAAGGCGAACAGAATGTTGGGTTATATCTCTAGGTGTGTGGAGTTTAAGTCAAGGGAGGTGATGTTACATTTATATAATTCCTTGGTAAGACCCCACCTAGAATATTGTGTGCAGGTTTGGTCACCATACCTCAAGAAGGACATTGCTGCCTTAGAAAAGGTGCAACGGAGGGCTACGAGAATGATTCCTGGTCTTAGAGGAATGTCTTATGAGGAGAGGTTAGCGGAGTTGAATCTGTTTAGCCTTGAGCAAAGGAGACTAAGGGGGGATATGATTCAGGTCTATAAGATTCTAACGGGTCTGGATGCTGTTCAGCCAAATGGCTATTTCAATATTAGTCTAAATACTAGAACTCGTGGCCATAAGTGGAAATTAGCGGGAGAACATTTTAAAACAAATTTGAGGAAGCACTTCTTTACACAGCGTGTAGTTAGAGTATGGAATAGTCTTCCTGCTAGTGTAGTAGAAGCTAAAACCCTGGGTTCCTTTAAATCAGAGCTAGATAAGATTTTAACAACTCTGAGCTATTAGTTAAGTTCTCCCCAAACGAGCTTGATGGGCCGAATGGCCTCCTCTCGTTTGTAAAGTTCTTATGTTCTTATGTTAAGGTACTGGAAAAATTTTGGAAAACTCTTGGAAATGTATTCTGCCAGAATTGGGGGAACCCCGGTGCAGGACGCACCGGAGCCGCGCGGGCGCGCCCCGAAGCCGCTCCTGCCCGCCCACCAAAACTTCGGCGAAGACGACATCGGCGACGGAGGAGGGCGGGCACTACACTCAAGCCGCTCACCGGCCGTCAAGAACTCCCCGCTCGTCAGTGAGGAGAATCCGCAGCGGGCGGGGGCCGCTGTGTTGGAGCGGGAGGAGACGTGCCGCAGCTGGGAGGCCCGGCTGGCTGCAGAGCGCCGCGGACTTGACAAGCAGCAGGAGCGGGACCGTCGTGACTGTGAGCGGCTGCGGAAACCTGCGGAGCAGGAGCTGGAGCAGCTCAGCGGTGAGTTGATCAGCTAGGAGAAGTAGCGCGATCGCTAGGGGTGCCTGGCCGAGGCAGCGGAGGCGGCATTACGGGGCTAGGGGGAGGCCGCACTGCCGGAAGTCTCCGGCAGCCCCGTGCGCGGTGTGTCCCCGGAGAAAGGGAGCCTGGCTGCGGGAGTCGCTGGGCATGGTCACCCCTGGAAGCTGTGCTGGGTCCCCTTAAGGGGCGGAAGAAGGGTCAGCGCCGGGACCTCTGAGGAGGGGCCAGTGTAGCACCGGCGGGGCGCATGTCCCGGCATGCCTCACGTGCAGTTGTAAATAACCCTTGTTATTATTCTGTTGTCATTGTTGTTAATGGTTACATCTCCTTATTGTTGCCCGTGTGGTTACCCGAGTCTCGTGTGTACCCGGTCCGATCCTCGTGCGCAATTAGCCTACATAAATTTCCCACCGTGTGTGCATCCTCCAGTTCGGCACCTGACAACCTTGTGTTTCCTATATATATATTAGATTTGGTGCTCGTTGGGTGTCTGATGTATTCCTTTCCATGACTGATAATAAAGAGCGCGCTCTCCCCAACAAGCGAGTTTCTGTGTGTCTCTCTGCTCCCCCGATGCCTCGGTCCACCCGAGGCCACAGAAGCGTTGTCTCATTTTGTCAGTGTGTAACTTGGTGGGAATCTTACCTTCAGACAAAATAGATGCGAAGACCTGTATGACCTCAGCACCCATCTCTGCGCATTTGGAGTGGAAACCTCTGTATCACCATCCATAATAAAATTTGAATCCCCTAATCAGAATATCTCTAGCAAACTGTGTTTTCTGTTATATGTACAATACAATAATTTTAGTCATTCTGTTTTTTTTATTTTTTAAAGGCTGCATATATGAAAGTCTGACCTGTATCTTTGAGCTAAAGTAAATGATAATAGGAGGAATAAAACTCACCGACCACTCAGCATGTAAGTCAACAGTATACTTTATTTTTCTTTTCATGGCACTTATAAATTTGGACTGTGGTCGGCCTAACCAGTTCTGTATCGTCTTTTGTTCAATGTCCACGTGTGCCTTTTCTGCTTCTTGATTCTGTATCGTCTTTGGCTCAATTTCCTCTTGCGCCTTTTCTGCTCCTTGGGAGCCTCGTCGAGCGGGCCGCTCTCCCGCTGCCCGTCGTCTCTCTCCGGGTCCGAGCTAGCCTCGTCGAGCGGGCCGCTCTCCCGCTGCCCGTCGTCTCTCTCCGGGTCCGAGCTAGCCTCGTCGAGCGGGCCGC
>JARFYG010008683.1:0-12745 GCA_030265335.1 Pagurus granosimanus
GCTAGTGGTTAACCCCCATCAATATGACGATTCCGCAAGTGGTGGTTAAAGAGCGTTCGCTTGCGATTATGGTGATTCCATTTTTAGTTCCCCTGGGCGGGAGATTTGAACTTTGTTCAAGGAATAGGCCATATTATATCAATAGGCGTATCGTCAATGACTGCGGGGCCACTGCTAAATATTAGGTTTTCTTATCGTCCCTTCGGGACTCAAACCTATAATCTCTCTCTCTCTCTCTCGCTCTTTCAACGTATCGTTTCCAGAATGTCATCAATCTTCGAGTTCCGATTATACATTGTGTGTGACAGTACCATTTCAACAAGTATATAAATAAGCTACTCTTCTTCTTTCCTTCCATTTATAGTGCTTTCATCATGGATCAAACATATGCAGAAGACACCCTTGATCTGTTTAAACACGCTGCCCGTATTATAGTTGCAGGGTATAGCAATTCCGGTAAATCGGAACTTGTACACAAACTTATACAAAAGTATCAACAGAAATTCAAGAAAATTATCATATGTGGGCTACATTCCCACCCCCTGCAGCAAGATAAAGAATTTGGTTCTAAAGTAATTGTCTCCTCTGATATTATAGATCCAGTTGCCAATGAGGACACTTTTGACCAGAGAGGTACTTTATTAGTGCTTGATGACATATTCATCGATGCTGTAAAGAACAAAGTTGTTGTTGATGCCTTCACCCGGGGTCGTCATAATAATATATCTTGCGTATTTATCACCCAAAACCTGTATATGGGTGGCAAACATGCACGAAATATTAGCTTAAACTGTTCACATTTTATTCTATTAAGACAACGTGATTTATCTCAAATCCAGTGTCTAGGAAGACAAATATTCGGTAAGGAAAAAGCTAACCAATTTGTGGACATATATAAATACGTTGTATATTCTCGTCCTTTTGGCTACCTTCTTATTGATTTAGGTATAAATACCCCTGAAGCCTTGCAGTTTCGATCAAATATAGTTGGGGAGCCCCCTTGTGAACGTGTATTTCAATGGTGAACTCAAAGCAAAGTCTCTTAAATGTTTTCTACCACCAACACACTCAACCACATGGATTAAGCTCTCAGAAAAAACTATGGGAGAAGGCAAAAAGTATCAATCCTACTATAACCTGCAAGGATATAATAGATTTTTTAAAAAACAATAAAACATATACTTTACATAAACTCCAACCCAAGAATTTTCCCCGGCAAAAAGTTCTAGCTCCCAAGCCAAAAGTTATTATGGCAGCTGATTTAGCTGATGTACGGCATATAAAAAAAGAAAATGACAATATAAGCTATTTACTAGTATGCATAGACATATTTTCCAGATATATGCAAGTCATCCCCTGTCAACGAAAAGATTCGGAGACAATGCTCAAAGCTATTAAACAAATTGTGGAACACAAAAATTCCAAGGGACTAAGAAGACTAAACACCGATTTAGGAACAGAATTTTGGAATCAGAAAGTAAAAAACTATCTGTTTTCCCAGAGTATTAAACTATATAGTGTACATTCTAGTGAGATTAAAGCAGCCCTAGCAGAGCGAGCTATTCGCACTCTAAAATCCCGCATCTACAGGTTCATTACATCTCAAAACTCTGCTAGATATATTGATCATCTTCAAGACATGGTAGATGCCTACAATCATTCCCCTCACTCTGGATTAAAACACCAACAAACTCCAGCCGATATCCATAAGCTAACAAACCGGTCTGCCATCACACGTCAGTTCCATGCAATGTATAAAAACCCCAAGAAACCCAAGTCTTCCATTAGTCATCAACTAGCAGTTGGAGAGATAGTTCGCCTTGTTGGTAGTGCCCGCTCTTCTGTCTTCCATAAGGGGTACACACAGCAAAATACCCACGAGCTGTTCTGCATAAAATCAATCAAACACAAGAATCACCCAAGAACATACCTCCTGGAAGATCTGTCTGGTGAACCCATTGAGGGAGTATTTTATGCACCTGAGCTTGTTTTAAGTGCCCTTCCAGAGGTGTATGACATTAAAATATTGCGTTCGCGAAAAGTTAAAGGAAAAAAGCAGTATTTTGTGACTTGGGTGGGATATCCTCCTTCATTTAACAGCTGGATTGACTCCAATGACATAGAAAATGCCTAGTAAGACAGCGCTTCTTTCTGTACATAAAAAATTTGTGTTACTACTGAAAAAACTAAAACCTAAAGACAGGAAGCATCTTATCAATCAACTGGGCCGGAAACATTTGAATTGCATATCTGAAATATTTTCCAACTTTTTAAAGAAACACCTTACTCTGAATAGCAAAATTATAAAGAAATTACGTTGTTATCAAGAAGATATACGTACTATAGCTAGAAAGAAAACGCCTCTTCACAAGAAAAGACTCCTCTTAACCTCGCGTCGTGGTGGTAATATATTAGCTGCACTATTACCCCTTGCCACTACCTTAATCTCCAAACTATTTCATAATGCGTAGGTATTATCTTCTGCCCGAGTCCACCGCTGAACGTGTTCTAACAAGCATTACCCCTAAGTGTGATAACATCTCGGGTCATGACACGACACCCAGCACTGGAACCTGTTTCAACCCGTTACCCGCAAAGAAAAGGACAACACGTCCGAGGGCAATCACTAAACACGTTCCAACAAGCAGTACCGCAACACGCCGCACCGTCATCTCAGGGCATGGTGCAACAGCTGACTCTGACCGTGCTACACGGTTCAACGCACCAGCTACCTCTAGAAAATATAAAAACAGCACTGGCAAGAAAAGATCAACACGTTCCAGCTTACCAAAATCGGGGACCACCAGCCTTCCACCTGTACAGCTCAGGCTCACAAACATCAGGGGTAATAGATTCTCCTCCAACCCTGACTTAACCAGCATTATACCCCTACATGTAAAAATTAATGACACACCATTCGTCACTAGCATGTTGGATCAAATAAAAGACAATCCCCTTATCAAGTGGGATAGCAAGGGTAGATTATTGTTCTCGGGACAATCCTCAAACATCCTGAAAATTCTAAACTTACTCAGTAATTCGAGTCAAAAACCAACTAATGCTGAGCTAGATGACATAAAGTATATTATTAACGCAGCGGGAATACCTATTGATCAGATAAAGAGCCCACAGACACGTCAAAAGATTTACGGATCTGGCATCCCAAAAATACCATCACTGGCAACCAACAAATGGGTCCCTTATTAAACACCTCATTCCCACCCTAATCATCATACAGCAGTAACCTTTCCAAGAGTAACAACCACCATACTGTTCCCATTGCCGGCCAGGATCATGGATGTGGTGGACACTGAACCACGTTGGATGCGAATTTTAAAATACGGCCACCTACGTGGAGGGGGGAGCAGCGTCATAGATGCGGGGGGGAGAACACCCGGGAAGGTAAACATGTCCGTACACGGTACCCCAGCAGTCTGTATAAATGAGAGGTGGCGGGACTGTTCCACACTAGTCTCTCACCACCGGCTGAAAAGGTACTACTCGTCGCTCACCAGTATACCAGACATCGCCATGTCCGACGCCTACGTGCTTTCCTTCAAGGATGGTTCCCCCGGTGACAGCTGTTACCAGAACAATAAAACTATCATCGTTGCTGCTCACAACTCTACAGCCTGCTACGAAAAGAGGGGTTTCACCGGGTTCATGCATAGAATCTACCCCCACAGCAACCTATACCATGAAAGAAAACCTGTCTATCAAATGAATAGGTGTCGCTGGGAAGACCGTGGTACACCAGGTGAGATGATTATTCGTCATCCTCCAAGTGAGAATCTTCCTTATGTAGCTGGCCTCATCACCCAATATGCCCCCGGTCAGGAACTAGAAGCCAACACAATTAACCGGAGGTATCTTCAAACTTCGAAAGATAATCAATTTGTGCAGGGGTTGAAGCAGGACTACTATGACAACCGGCTTCAGTGGTTTAAGGAGGCTATTCAAAAGTTGGTAGACTGGGTGATTAAACGTGACTTTAAAAGTGTCATCTTCCCCTTCAAGTTTGCTGGTGGTGGGATTCCTTACACATTGTGGAATGATGATTACCTCCCACACCTCCAACGTGTTGCAGTCGAACTTCAGACCTGTAACATATCCTGTGTAATTTTGGACAAGTGGTGGATTGGTGATGAAGCTGAAAAAATGTCCGATTCACTCATCATTCCTGAGCAGAACCGGAAAAGAACACGTGAGGATGTGGATGAAGATTACGATGCTGTATCTGAGGGGGACCTAGATGAACCGGAAGCCAAATGTATATCTAAATAATTGTGTAAATAATTTAATGTATGAAAGTAATATGTTAAATAAATTAACAGTCCTACAGCAATTTGTATAATTTACCTTGATTCCATTATTGCTTAGTTCCTAGTTGCATGTCAGCAGACTATAAATAATGAAAACAAGCCAACTCCGGTGTTAGTGTCACACAAGCTCGAAATGGAGTCACATCACATTTATGTTACCAGCATGGCTGACGGGGAGATTTACCCTAATTCCAGTAGCAGCTTCACCAACAATATACAGACCTTAACATTAAACAAGGACATGGAGTACGAAGTTGGCTTGTTGAATGTATTACTTCCACGTCATTACTATACCATTAAAAAGGGTGAACCAGAGTGTGGTATACATCTAGAATACGGGATACGATCAAATTCATCTTCCCAAACTGTTGAAAGACACACGTTGTCAGAGTCTATAAATGCTGATATCTTATCCCATGACATTGACTACCTGCTTGGCTATGTTAATGATACAATACTGACACTGATAAAAGAGGCTCTTGACGAGCAGGATTTCCATATGCTACCAGACTCAAGCAAGATGCTCGCCTTCAGTACTATTAATGAACATTTAACAATATATTGTTATAATGGTTATCATCCCCACATTGTTTTTTTAAAGGTTTCTTTTGATGCGAGAATAGCTCAGATTCTCGGGCTGACCCCGCAGGTAGGCTATACTATATTTTCTTCACCCCAAAAAAATGATGCGAGACAGGAACCCATCCTTGTCTCTCGAAATAGCCAGTCTCCCGTATGGAGGAACGGTGACGTTCAATGTGTTCTTATTTACAGTGACATGATCAATCCCTCAAGGTATGCCGGGGAAAATGTTAATCTTCTCGATGTGTTTTCTGTTTACGGTGGTTTGACAAAAGGCGTACATCCTACTGTATATAAACCTCTTAAATCAAAAGTAATTGATTCTA
Source organism: Pagurus granosimanus (assembly GCA_030265335.1). Classification (NCBI taxonomy): domain Eukaryota; kingdom Metazoa; phylum Arthropoda; class Malacostraca; order Decapoda; family Paguridae; genus Pagurus; species Pagurus granosimanus. The sequence goes on from JARFYG010008683.1 coordinate 5,231, forward strand.
TTTCGATTAAACTCACTGATCAAAAGGGTCGCCCCATGTATTTTGAGGTGGGATATCCTGTAACGTGCTTACTTCATATTCGACCTCTATGAGTTCCCACCTTCATTACACCTTTGCTATATTAATAGGGTTTGTACATTTTCTAAGACAGTCTTTCCTCCGACACCATGCGGGTTACATTCATTCCTCCCTCTGTGGGCGAGTATCGCACCCTGTTTGCCAATGGTCAACGGGTATCTCGAGGGGGTGGGATTGATGATATAGCCACACTAACATATGAGCCCAGTTACCATAGGGGTGGTGGGCTATTCTCTGCTTTAGCTGGTCTTGCTAGAAGAGCTTTTCCTTTCCTTGTGAAAAATGTCCTTGTACCTTCAGCTCGAACGTTTGGAAACAATGTTTTGGATGACATTTCACAGGGAAATAACTTGAGGCAGTCTCTAAATACACACGGAATAAACACGTTAAAGCAAGCTGCAATGAAAGTGACAAGGGGTGGTGGGAAAAAGAAAACAACAAAACGATTGAAGTTAACAGGGAGGAAGAAGAAGAAGAAGAGGTGTTATAAGAAGGACATATTTGCCGAGTTGTAATCAGTATCAAGCTAACCCTAGGATGGCGAGCATCGCAAGCACTGGCGGAGTAGGGGACCAGCGGTCACCCATGACCCAATATGCTGCCGGTGTCAGTGAATTATTCCCCCGTCCCAATAAGATGCGGCTTTTGGAAACAACAATTGCCTCCCGTCACGATGCAGATGTGTTGCCTACCAACCTAGGTTTTAACATGAAATTAGCAGACCGATATATTGATTTTCTTATTCCCGGAACACTTGGTAGTTTCATCGACCTGGGGAAATTAGTGGTACATGCTACTGTACGCCTTACCAAAGAGGATAATACCTCTCCCCTCGATGATTCTCAACATGTTGAGTTTACAAATAACACTGCTCACAGTCTTTTCAAGTCGGTACAATGTTTTCTAGGCAATGTAGCCGTGGAAACCAATGTACTTTACGGCTATACATCGTATGTTCAAATGATGAGTACATTGTCACCCAGCAAACTGGGTACGATTGGAGCCAATGCCAACATTTCCATCCCGGAAGACGGTTTTATCCAGACAGTGACTGAGGACTACTTTAGTCGTGCCAATGCGCGACACAAGAACAATGTGAAACGTGTCAAGACCAATGGACTCCAACTGTGTACCCCCCTGTTCCTCGATATAAGTTCATTAGATAGTTACCTGCTTGACGGTATTCCACTTCGACTGCGGCTTGAGTTAGCTAGCAACTCCTGGTTATTGAATGCCCCAATTGATGGGGATAAAATAAGGCTCCATGTAGATTCGGCCAAGTTACTTTATACCCGGTTATTCCCTTTTCCCAACGCGCTTCATGCCTTGAACATATCGCTAAATAATGGGAGTCTTATGAAATCCACATTTACCAAAACTCTCTTAAAAACCTATGTATTAGCCAAAGAACAAACCTCAGGTACTTATGATCAACCGTGGGGTAATGTTATCCCTGAAAAACTGACAGCTATTATAACGAGTATGGAAGCTCATGCCGGTGACTACACGCTGAATCCCTTGTATTTAAGCCATGGTGATATAAGCCAAATAAGCTTATCGGTGAATGGGAGAACCATGTATAATATCTCCAGTAAATTCCCCCATGAATATGCTGAACTTTACCATCACACTTTGGACGCACTGGGATTCCATAAAGACCATTTAATAGACAAAGAAAATTTCAACAAGGGTGCTATGATTTGCACTTTTGATTTGAGAGCTGAAAACTTGAATGATAATTTACCAGTGGAAATAAACGGGGGGTTCAGACTCAGTTTGAATTTAAGCAAGGGAGAAAACACAAATCGCCTCATTTTATTATTTGGTGAGACAGTAGGTATAATAACTATAAACTCTGATAGACGACTGCAGTGCGACGTACGCGCTTGATGTGGGATGAACAACTTTGAAATTGAAAGAGGTCTGAGAGGGAGTTTAGGAAAAGAGGTAGTGTTTTTAGGTGTTTTATTAGCGGATGAGGCTAAGACCATACTCCGACATCGAAAGCCCGTGGTGTGCATTATCAACACTCTGCCTAGTTATTCTAAAACAGTTATGGGGCATTGGCTCTGTGTCTACTATGAACCAAATAATCTGGTGTTTCTAGATAGTTATGCCCTTGACCCCAAACTATATTCCAATTATTTTAAGCAACTTGACTACCCTGGTCTCCGCATATTTAAAAATGCATTCCGACTCCAAAACACATACAGTGACGTGTGCGGAACCTACGCAATGTACTTTACCTACAATATCACGCACTTTGGTGTTAGAGAAACCCTAGATAATATATGTTTGGAATTTTCCAAGAGTGACTATATGGGAAATGATGAACGTGTCATGAGATTCGCCTACAACAAGTTTAAAATGCCAGCCTGTCATCGCACGTTCAACACATGCCCGTAAATGAGTAAGTATTCGGGTGCATTATTCCCTCTCACATATTGAAATATATTTAATCATGTACGGTACATATTACTAAATAATATTATTTGTATCCCTTTATTCAACTGTAAACAATGACAGTCTATTTTTTCCATCCAGAGCTCCTAGTGATAGGATAAGGTAGGCACCTGCTTGGCCCCCGGCGCCCGCAGCCGCCGCCGCTGGATCCGCTATAGTCGCTCGCCACCGAGGTTCACCGCAGTCGCTCGCCGCCGGAAATGCCGCGACTATACCGTCACCGACCTATCGCAACTTTACAACTGCCCTCCCATGGGTTATCAATGAAACTTCACAGCTTTATGAAAAAATGTCCTTTAATGTGTTTTTGTATTTCTGGATATCATCTAGTTAGCATTTTATATTCTTAAGTACCACACTTTCCAGTGAAGATATATTTGTAACCTTGTAGTCCTCTGTTATTTAATGTAAAATAAATAACCAATGAAAAGGGTCCCGTGTTTCATTATCAATACACTTATATTACTTATACATAAAGGAAGTGTATAAAAACACGTGTGGGAGACACTAACTCAATATATTATACATATTATACATAGTTCATACAGTATATACAATATCACCATTTGAGACCAATGAATATTTTAATGTTGGGTGACACTAACTTAATATTTATCATGATACATTTACATACATATATTTACACACTACATATCACTGTGGGTATTCCATCTTTCTCATTCATGTTGGTGGTACCCTAACCATCAGCCACCGCATTCACACCTCATTACCAGCCAAGAAAGCTAGTGCGGCTAATGTCTCATTATCACTGTCATTCTGGAAATATTCCTGCCGAGCAGCTTCCATTGCCAACATTTGATACTCTTCTTCCCGAGCAACAGCCGCTACTATCCTTTCATCTTCTTCCTCCTCCTCATTAACACCTTGAAGAGGGAAGTAGCGCTCGACCAGAACATCTCGCTCAGCCCACAGTTCATATGTTTGTTCCTCCAATTCGTCATCAACTTGCCCACCCATTACCTCTGCCAGTCTCACACATGCTGCCTCCCTTTCTCTTTCATTACCATTACCATTATCTTGACTATGATTCTCCTCTTGCAATATGTTTTGAACTGGCCCCGCTGCTTGATTTAGGTTATCGGGGTGACCGTAAGACCGTGACTCTAAGGAATTTATGTAATACCTTTTGTCCTCCACAATAGATATACCCCTTTTGGGATATTTCACGGTGCTCATTCTAGTACCACGCACCGTGAACCCTTGATAGTCAAAGGTGAATGGTCTCCTCTCAAATAGGGCGTCCTTGTACCGTTGGTGCGTTATCTTTCTCTTAATGGACTTGGGGACACCCTTAGCTGAACTCAACCGGTCGCCATCCGTCAAAAGGATAGAGTAGCACTTGGGTCGCACACCTACAAACTCTGAAATGATCCGTTCCCCGACTTCTGACTTGAGGAGGCCGAGTTTACCCTTGTTGACTGTGCTGTAAAGAGGATGAGAGGGGGAGAAGTTACTTGTATCCATATAGCCTTTTAGGGGTTCTTTGGCATACTCGGCAAATAGGTCGGGGGTTTCCATGACTGTTATTAAAGAATCCGTGTCACAGTACACTAGTTTCACTCTGTCACCGTAGTTAGCCTTCAGTACATTGTAAAAAAAATCATAGAGACGCACTTTGGAAAGCTCAAGGATATAGTACCCAATGTAGTTCGGATGATTCACCTGAGTGGATTTTTTATTCCGAACCACCACTACCCGCTCTGAGTTAAGAGGTATAACACGTTTAAAATAGGGGCTCCGCACCAATTTCATGAAACGTTCGCGCTTACTTACAATTTCAACGTCTTCATCATACTTTGCTACATTCATTAGGCAACGTCCAAAAATGCTGTTGGAAATACACTTTATCGCGTTCTTCTTGATCGGACACGTAGCGTTTTTTCGGGCTTCTATATTACCCCTGATGAACCCAGCGAGAAAAGGTTCCTGTTTGAACGTATACACCGTACGAACCCTTTTGACCACAAGCCCGAGTTGGATCAATAGTTTCAAAAGCGGTAATGCGAAGAGCATATTTTCTTGAGCTGCGTGTGTTCCTATTAGTTTCACGTTCTTGCTAGGTGCCGAGCGGTTTTCTTCCTCGTACAGGTCCCGGGTGGCTTGTGACAGATCTCGGTTTGTTATATTTTGCTGCCTAATGATCAATGGGAGATCGTCTGTCTTCTCGATGATTTCTCGTGAGATGGCCTCAGTATCACATAGAATGAGGAACCCGTCATCGCCGTCAGTTACTTGCTGGCTCAACCCCACATTTAGGAAAGCCTCGAGTTCAGTTTCATTGAGTTCTCGCATGTGCCCACAGGGTAGTTTATCTTCCATAACGGTCGGATAAAGACTGTTAAAGTCAACGTACGAGAGAAATGTACTCTTATCAGTGTTGGGGTTGAACTCGGGATTTGTGTAAATGTTGTTGGCTCGCACGTAACGACGCACAACACTTGTGAACCCCCCACGTACATTATTCTGAATGCGTTGGTAAATTTCCGGGTCACTGAGTACTTCCAATTCCTTTTGTGTTGTTAGCAAAAAAGAGTCATAGGCGAACCCGGGGAGGGAGACGTAGTTTGCAACGTCTAATCGCCACTGGTTTTTCAGGATACCACGCCACTCGAGGAAGACGTCGCACAGCAGTCCAACATCGACTTTCACGTAAAGGATTAGATAATCCTCAAGGGTTTTGCACCCAGACTCTTTCCAAACGGTCTGAGCGTGCTCGTAGTCACTCTGAGGGAGTTCGGACTGATGGAGCTGGTTAAAAAATGCTTCACGCGGGGGGAGTTGAGTTTCAGAAAGACGTTGCTGTGAATCCAGATAATCGTAACACATTGCTTGTTTACCCTTGATTAGTAAGGGTAAAGCGCGGGGGGGCACATCCTTCAGCATGCTAAGCACGTATCTAGGCTCATTCCCACTGTTGATAAATTGCTGGGCTAAATCAGCGAGTGAACCCGACATGAAAGCGTAACTTTCAATAAATCTCAGATCGTTAATAATAACTTCATGGTATTTCTGAACTGAATGCTTGGGAGTTATTTTTATTTTTTTCACTGGGGTTGTTAGTTCACGTAATATAAGTGACAGGTCATAGTTTGCATTATGGGCGATGAGGGTGAGTTGGAGTTTGCGGTTTTTCATTTGAAGATTACACTTGCGACAATATGTACCTATGTAGTTCATGCCCGGTGTCTCGTGATCATGGTGCCTCTGTCCCTTTCCTTTCCCCCCTGGAAATGCATGTTGACAAAGTTCACAGTGACTTTGATTCTCGTGGTGTAATTTATCTTGCTGACTCAGTTTTATTTTGTGGTATCCATTAAAAAATTTCAATTTTCTCCAAGATTGGTTCATTTTTTTGATAAAGTGATTTACCGCATTATTTCCACAGTACGACCCACATTCAACTGTCTCCCCAGCCCTATTTACTATTATATAAGCATAGGCTATGGCAAAATGTTGTCGCTGAACGGTCTTTGATGCATCTATAGGGGGTTTTACTAGCAGGCTTTCAAAGTCATAAAAGGCGATGTAAGATGGTTCATATGCCTTACCTGGGTTCATGAATTTTAATGTAGTCCCGGGAGGGGGGAATTTGAGTTTGGTGAGACTTATCGGGCATGTTTCTCTGTGTTCCCCCAACTCTCTCTCATTTTTGCAAGGATACAAACATATGTCGCAAAAATTCTTAGCTTGACGTGAATGTGTAAACAGGTTCATGTACTTGTTAAAGTCTTTAATGAGTGTTAAATGCCTGTTCCCCAACAACAAGCAATGGACAACTTCCTTGTCTTTGGCCCCCTTTCGCACTAAGACAATTTCACCTTTTTTAGCTGCCACTTTTTCAAGACTGTAAACACGAATGCAGATATTATTAAGAGTCTCAAGTTGTCGAAGTTCCTCCCATGCTACGGGGCCTTCAATGTTACCCATATTCACATATTGACGGTAAATGTTTTCCCATTGCGCACCGACGGGGTTGCCACCATTAGCATTTATGTACCGGTACGCTGTAAGCACTTTGAGAACACAGTCTGCGGGGTCTGATGGGTTAATGATCTGAGTTTTTCCTGGAATACCAGTGGGGTAGGGTACATATTCCCCGAGTCTGGAATTTATCTGTACAAGTCCAAAGAAAAATCTAACATTCACTATTTCATCTAGCACAAAGCCACTACCCTCTTCCTCTAACATTACATGTTCGAAACGTGCAGTAAAATATTCAATCAAGAAGTTTAAATAATCTTGAATATCGTCAAAACTAATGATCTGTATTTCACTACGCATATATTTCTCTTTGTGGGTAGGATCATCGCTATCGGGGGTTTGTGTTGTTAGGCGAAGGGTCATGTCAACGTATGATTTTAGTGCGGGTGGTTTAGTTTTGGGGTAACGATTGAATACCGACTCTATGATCGAAGTCATGTGTTCCCAGTTGTTTTCAAAGAAACGATATATGTCATTCGCATCACATGGTGGCACCGATAGATCTATCTGAATCATGGCATCGTCAAAGTGGTTTAATATTTCCCGGACATGGGGGGCGGTTTCTCCTTCTGATTCAGAGTCAGAGTCTGAGGAAGAGCTGTGGAGATGACGGTGAGGGGGCTTATAACCACTAGGACCCGGTTGAGGTGAAATGTTGCCAGTTGCCGTATGTCCTTGTTGTGGTAATCCTTTCCCTCTGTGCTGGTGTTGTTGATGATGCTGTGTAGTACCACTAGGTCCGGGTTGGGGTGCACTGGGCCCCGGTCCATTACAACTGGAGCCTGCTTGTGGTGGGTTGGAGATATCTGCAAGAGAAAGAAAGAAAATGTAGGGTTCACATCATAGTTGCGGTTCAGATCACATATTTTAGTAAAGCATTCATTTCAGGTAATATATATATACTGTATATATATTGTCCACTTGTAAGAGCACAGAATGGTTGGAATCATTTATAATAGCACTATACTATGC
>JARFYG010016831.1:0-12729 GCA_030265335.1 Pagurus granosimanus
ACGCAGCTGCTGGTTCGACCTTGAGTGACGTCACTCCAGTGTAGAGTACACAGGTGCTGGCTCGCTGTCAACAAGTGACGTCACTCAAGCTGTCGTCTGCTTCAGGCCTGTAGACTGTACAGTGTACCAGGCAGTTCCTGGACAGGTTTGAGGTGTGCTCAAAACTGTGTTGTAGCCTTTCCTGGTGTTTTTGTTTGACTAGGTTAGCCCTAAAGCATCGTCTGTTCTTTTTTTAAATGCTGTATTAGTCTTTCATGTGTTGTGTGATGAACTCAAGAGCGAATACAGAACACCATACATAACCCACGCACATGACACAAAATAATATAAAAAAAATATAAAACAAATAAAACTAAAACTATAGCTATAAAAAGAGTAATCTGTTCTCTGTCTTGACGCTGTGTTCAGACAGTCGTGGGTTGAGTTGTGGGGTTGAGCTAAAGGATAAAGAAAGAGGATCATGCGGGTGTTGTGTTAGTTGTCGACTGACATTTCACGAGAGCGGACGTGTGACCTATGGCTAAACCACGGCGGAGACAGCGGCAAGTCGCTATGATGTCGACTGGTGGGATACCGCGAGGGAAAAAGCGAGTCAAACCGAAGAAAAAAGTCAGAAAAGTCCGTCGAGTCGCGATGATGAGTACCACTCAAAGCGCCAAGACACGACCGAAGAAGCGTAGACCCGTACAGCACAAAGCGTGTCAACGTGTGTTTACCGCGTATTCCAACCTCGTTCAACGAAAAAGGAAACAACGAACGGCCCATGAAGAAGCAGCGGATTTTTTTGATCGCTTGTTAGGGTACCCAAAACACCCATAACCCGTACTCGGTGACCTGGGTGTACTCAGCGGCGTAGTTTGACACCGATGACACTGGTGAGAACCGGTTCAACTGGTTCGAGGCGGTTGAATCCGGTGAAACGGGTTAGAACCGGTTGAATCCGGTGAAACGGGTTAGAACCGGTTGAAACAGAGACACTAGGGTGAGCCACGGGTATAAAAGGAGGTGCTTTGGCGGGTTAAACTTCATTCCGAACCTGACTGCTGACCTGTCTGCTGCTACGGACTGCTCTCACTCGCTGTCCACCAAGCTGCCTGCCTGCCTGACTGCCTACCTGACTGCCTGCCTGACTGCCTGCCTGCCTGCCTGCCTGCTGTCTCGCTGTCTAGCCACCACCCTACCGACTTGCCTGCCTGCCTGCCTGCCTGACTGACTGCCTGCCTGACTGACTGCCTGCCTGCTGTCTCGCTGTCTAGCCACCACCCTACCGGCTTGCCTGCCTGCCTGCCTGCCTGCCTGCCTGTCTACCTACCTACCTACCTACCTACTGTCCACGTCGTCGCTGACCATGCCAAAACGAGCCACGCCAACGACCGTACCGCTAGTCACCCCTGTAGAGAAGAAAAAGAAGAAAAAGACGGAGAGAGCCCTCATGCCTCCACCGCCAGCACCCCAGTCAGTACCAGCTCCAGCACCTCAACCCACCAACCCCCGACCCGTGCTCAACCCCGTACCACGTCAAGGGACCGGGCCTGAAAGTCACCTCTCCCGACGTATAAAGCTCACCGTACACCCCGATGGCGTGGTCTTGACGGATACGACTAAAGCGGAGAACCCGGACCACGCTGTTCGACTTTCCCGAGGGGGTTGGACCACACTGAAGCAGGTGATGGGTGACTTTAACCACGCTCGCATCACGCCGTATCAGTGGGATGTCGATGAATTCTCCACAGCCCCCAAAGAGATTCAACGAGATGTGGAGTTGTGTGACGGTATCCACGCCTCACAAACCGTACACAACAAATCTATTTACGTCCACTTTAAATATTGGATGACGTATACAGCCAACGGTCGTCACTACCCATCACGCCTGGGCATCACCCTGAACGAGGCCGCTTGGACGCTTCTCACCGACCCAACCACCCTGGCGTCCGTGGATGGTTATTTAGCGGCCACACCATCACACCCTGGAGACGAACCCTCGACGCCAACCCCGATGCGACCGTTAGAGCACCCGATACGGGAACGTTTACAGAACCTCTGGATGCGGTGTTGGGAGATCACCCTCACGCCTGTGTTAACCTCCCTACAGAAAAAATATTGCGGGGCCTGCAATCAACTCCCCGAGGCTAAGGAGCATACGTGTATCTCCCTGGACTTGATGACTGTCCCGGGCTTTGTCCCCTTCCTACCCGAAGCCCTAGAGCGTGTGGATAACCGTCGAGTGGTTCACCTGTTCCGACAACGTGTTCGAGATGGAGATGTGACATCCCCTGCCAATGTGGATGTCTTTCTAAACCGCTTCGCCATCAAACAAGACGCTGTTGACTTCGAGAAAGTGTTTACGGCATATTTAGAGAATGAGGAGATGGCCCTAGCCGACCTGGTCCTACCCCAGATGGATGTCACGCCCAGCACTCTCCGGACCCCCATCGACTCCCTCTTCCCCAGCACCCCCATCATCCCCATCACTGTGACTGACGAAGACTTTGAGGAGTTCAGCCAAGTGTTTTAAAAAGGACTCACCCAGTCACCTCCCTGTTGTTTTCATTGTGACGCGTTGTTGAGGTATAATAAAAAAAAATTTGATTCACCCTTGTTCTGTTGTTCCGTGTATTTTTTTTTCTCTGTGTTTTTTTTTTTATTTTTTTTTATTTTTTTATGTGTACCGACCGCGTTAGGCTGTTTGATCAACCCGCCATCAGACAGTCTAGGCTTGTGTCAGGGTGTCGTCACCTCTGCCGGTTCACCGCCTAAAGTAGACCGACCACGCCACCCGTCACCCCTAGCCAACACACCACCTCGAGTGTATATGAGGCGAGCGTCTGACGGGTGGTAGGTCAGTCTGCAGTCGACGCTTGCGATGTCATGACGGTGGGTAAACTTCATTGGGCGCATATGGTAGCTTCGGTGCAGGATTTACGAGCCTATAAAACAGTGGTCTTGTCGATGTTTGAGGATGGTCGGGTGAATGAGGGACGTTTACTCGTGTTGAAACAATTCACCGACGACGTGTGCGATCAAGTCCAACAGCCTGACGCTATACGCCACTACTACGACTACACCGTCGTACCCACGCTGACCGACTTATCAACACCGTCGATCAGGCGACTGGGTCCAACCCTAGCGGTGCTCGGTGTCTTGGGGTGTCTGACGTGTGCCATCGTGGGTGTGGTGACGCGTGCCTGTTCACCACAAGCAGGTTGAGTCGGCGGATCACACGAGTCCTATGGGTAGACCGACGAAGAGGCGTCGAAAGAGCAAGGCTGCGCGTCAGGCCACGACCCGGGCCACGACGCTCGATAAGACGTTGCGACGGTTGTATTACGAACCCAACAGCTCAGCGGCCTACAGCGGTGTGAATGGCTTATGGCAGGCGGTACGGGCTCAACAGCTCAACATCTCGAAAGCTCAGGTGGTGGCGTGGTTGAAAGGACAACCCACCTATACGTTACATCGACCTGCCCGACGCCACTTTCGACGGAATCGGGTGATCGTCGGCGGTATCGACAGTCAATGGCAAGCGGATTTGGTGGACATGCAAAGTGTCGTCAAACAGAACGACGGTGTCCGCTATCTGCTCACCTGTATCGACATCTTCTCCAAATACGCGTGGGTCGTACCGATTCGAACCAAAACGGGGACTCAGTTGATCGACGCCTTTAAGACGATCTTTGCCACGGGACGGCAACCGTTGTATTTACAAACGGACGAAGGCACGGAATTTCTCAACAAAGGATTTCAACAGTTTTTACAACAACGTGGCGTGCTGTATTTCCACACCTGGAACGAAACGAAAGCCTCGGTGGTGGAACGGTTTAATCGGACGTTCAAAGGTCGGATGTACAAGTATTTTACAGCGAGCAATACACGACGCTACATCGATGTCGTACAGGACTTGGTGGCGGGGTACAACAAGGCTTACCATCGCAGTATTGGACGAGCTCCCAACCAAGTCACGGTGGAGCAGCAAGACGTCGTCCGCCAGCGTTTGTACGGACCGACCGAGACACCCCTGAAGCGAGCTCGGTTTCAAGTGGGGGATCAAGTCCGTATCAGTAAAGTCAAAGGTGTGTTTGAAAAGGCCTATTTACCGAATTGGAGTACGGAAGTCTTTCGCATCCAACAACGACATACGCGCCGCCCGGTCGTGTATACGCTAGAAGACTTGAACGGTGAGGTGTTGGCCGGTACGTTTTACGAGGCTGAATTACAACACGTCACCACCACACCCGAGGATGTCTATCAGGTGGAAGCGATACTGAAGACGGAGACACGCCGAGGGAAGCCCTATCATTGGGTCAAGTGGTTGGGTTGGCCGGCGAGTTTCAATTCGTGGATTCCGGCCACCGCGTTGAGACCTATTTAAATACAACCGACAGCCCACCACGACGACTAGTCGCTGGAGCACCTTCGATGGAGAGACCTCGCGATGCTGCTGCTTTACAAGGGATGGATCGAGTACGTCGACTGACGCAGAACCCTATTCTTCAACAACGTGTCGGTGTGGTGTCCATTGTTCTACTCACGTTAGGGTTGTGGACGGGTGCCCTCTATCTGGACCTCGCCTGGCTGATCCCCATCACCAACAGAACGACCCGACCCTTGGAGGGTGTTGTCGCGGCTCGAACACACCTACGAACCAACCCGCACACACCTCACACACCTCACACACCTCACACCACTCACCCACCTCACTCGCCTCACTCACCTCACTCGACTCAACCCCCAGGGAGCGACAGACCTAACACCACGGGCACCAGCGCCGTCAGGTCGAGAGCCCACCACACCAACAGCACCCTCGTCCCCGGAGCGAGTTCGCTGAGGGTCAGGGCACCCAGCACACCCAGCACACCCAGCACACCCAACCCACCCAACACCACAACCCAGCCAACCCACCCAGCATGGATACACGTTTTCAACACCCGTTTACAGCCCTCGTCGCAGGCGCGACGGGGAGTGGCAAGTCGTTCTTCACCCGAGCCCTGATCCAACACGCGGCCAGCTTGATTCATCCCGCTCCGGATCGAATCGTGTGGTGTTACGGCGAATGGCAGTCGCTCTACGACACGATGCCCTGGGTGGACTTTCACGAAGGCTTGCCCGATCTACAGATGTTTCAGCCCAGCGTCAAGACCGTCGTGGTCATCGACGATCTCATGGCCGAAGCCGACGAGCGTGTGACGGCGCTCTTTACCAAGGGAAGTCATCATCGGAACGTGAGTGTCGTGTACCTCGTGCAAAACTTGTTTCACAAGGGAAAAGACCACCGGACGATTAGCTTAAACGCGCAGTATTTAGTGCTGTTTAAAAACCCCCGAGATGTCTCACAAATCAACCACATCGCCAAACAGATGTACCCGGGGCATACGGCCTTTGTGCGGGAGAGTTTTGAGGACGCGACACGGGAACCTCACGGGTATTTACTGATTGACTTGAAGCAAACCACGCCCGATCATCTCCGTTTACGAACAGACGTCATCCCCGGGGAGGTCCAGGTCGTGTACATGCGGAAGGTATAAAAACACCACGACAGACCACCGCACAGCTCAGTCTTCCCTTACTCCACCGCGTGGACGGATGGATGGATGGTTAGCATGTCTGCTCGCGTGAAGAAACAGTTACCGACGTTACGCGTCTTGGCCACAGCTCCACCCGAGGTTGCCCGTGCCCTGATCCGGGGGAGTGATCAACGTCTCTTGACGTGTCTGTGCGAGTGCGCTAAAAACACGTTACAGGGGAACGTCCCCCTCACACAACGCCAGAAGGCTCGATTGCAACCGTACAAAACACAACTCCGACTCTTGGCGAACAAAGCCGTCAGTGTGAAAAGGAAACGAGCCGTCGTGCAACGGGGTGGTTTTTTACTCAGCGCACTAGCAGCACCCCTCATAGGACTCGTGAGTTCGCTCTTGACCGGGAAGCGTTAACACACCCACCGACGAGTCAGGGATGACGTCCATGAAAAAGATGGCGTTGGTGGAACCTCGGTTATTGGAAGCGTTGCAACGCGCTGCGACCCACAAGCCACACGACGAGACGTACCCTGTGAACCAACCCGTCAAGGCGTTACGATCGCTCGATCAGGAGATGGAAGCGATATTACGTCGGTCGAGTCTGTCGGACACGGAGAAACTTCAACAGTACCATCAGACGTTGCAGCGGTTTTTAACCTTTCACCAACGCCTCCGTGGCTCGACCCCGGGGCCCGACACCACACCCCTGGGGCACTCCCCCACCACGATGGTCAGCACCCTGAACACCGCGACGACCTCCAGCGGTACCGAGGCGACCCCCTCCACTGACTCAGCCACCGGGCCACCGCAGCGGACACCTGCCACAACCCGTGACGTGGCTCCAGCCCTCGACGCCGGTGTCCAACAAGTCGAAGCCGAGGTGTTGAGTAGTGTACCCACCCGTCTTCGTCAAAAAGCGCAGGCTTTGTTACAACGCATCAAGACCCATCCGGCGACCGGCTGGAACGAGACGGGTGCTTTGGTGATCGACGGTCAGGCCCTGCCCGAGACGCACATGGTGGATCTCATCAACGATGCCCTGCGAGAGCGACGTCACGGCGCCGCCCGAGGCCGCGAGGTCTTGGCCCGGGCGTTCAAAGCGATGAATATCCCGAGAGACTGGATCCCCAACAGAACGTGGTGGACCCCCGAGCATCCAACCTTCACTCGATCGGTCTTGACGACACCCTCACGCCAGGCCCTCGGCAGCCCGATCGAGGCAGCCACCCCAGGGAGAGAGGTGGACGCGTCGACCCTCACCTCCTCGGTCTACACACCACCTCGGACACCCCATGACACGGTGGGGCACCCGGCGGGCGGGTCTGCAGGACTCTCTGCGGGGCGGGGCGGCCGCGGCATCCCCTCCCGCGCGCGACGGAGCGGCTTGTTCACCCCCACGAGACCAGCTACGAAACCGATCGCGGAGAGCACGCCACGGAGAGCCGCAGGGCGCCCCATCACAGGGCGAGCCGCAGGCCGAACTCCGACGAGCCAGCCCGCAGGGAGCGCACCGACGGGGCGAGTCGTAGAGAGACCCACCACGGATCGAGCCAAGGATCGACAGCGGCGACCACCGCTCCGCTGGAGTCCCTATTAAAAAGACCGACCCACCAGCGACCACCGCAGTCACGTGCAACCCCCGGCGACGACGAGATGTTTTACGTGACCCTACCCAGCAACAGTTCCATGGGGGTGTTCCCCAACAACACCGTCACCCATTTCACGACACAACTCCCCCAGGCTATCCGATTGACGGGTGAGTGGGAATGCGGTCTCGTGAGTGTCCAGTACCCCCACACGTGGTTCAACGTCCACCCAGGCGAGGTGTACATCGACGTCATCGAGCTCCAATACCGATCCACGGAACCCATGCACCGACTAGAGCTCCCTCCGGGGTACTACCCATCCCCCAAGGCGCTGGCCCAGGCCATGGACAAGCTGTTGAAACACACGCATCTCTCCACGTTGCACGACATCAAAGACGCCTTGACGTTCCGCTTTGACGAAGAGCGTCAAGTGTTTCAAATCAAGTTCCACAAGAAGGTTCAGTTCGGGTTAAGTCCGCGACTGCAGCGGTTGATGGGGATGGACTTCGACTACCTCGTCACCATACCGAGTCATGAGCCGTACGAAGGGGTCCCCAACCGGGCTGATGAGCTCGATACCGGGCTTCAAGCGTTGTACCTGTACTGCGACGTGATAGAGTCTCGTGTGGTCGGCGATACGCTCGCCCCTCTGTTGCGGACGGTGAGCATCGATCATCGCAACAACGGCGTTCAAGTGAGTCGGGAATTTCAACATATTCAATACCTCCCCGTGCAGAAGAAAGAGTTCACGACGGTAGAAATCGATATAAGAGACGACTATGGGCGGTCGGTGCCATTCTCCCGCGGTAAGGTGATCGTGACACTACACTTTCGACGGAAGCGATCGGCCCATTTCACCTAACACGATGGCAGCTCGACAGCAAGCGTACCTCAACTACTACACGCGACAAGCCGGTGGCGGTGGTTTAAACGTCTTCAGAGGTGGCTTTCACCAACGGGGTCATGGACTGGGGAATATCTTAAGCAGTGTGTTCAAACTGATCAAACCGCTAGCCGCGCAAGGCGTCAAAGCGATCGGTCGACAGGCGCTCCACAGTGGTCTGAACGCCGTACAGGATGTGGTCCAGGGCGTTCCTGTCAAACAGGCCATGAAACGTCGTGCGACGGAAGGCGCTCAACAGCTCATCACCGAAGCCAAACGTCAGGGGTTTCCACCAGGACAGCGCCCTCGACAACCTCCACGACCGCCACGCGCACCGGGTCGATCTCGGGCTCGGCGGGGTATAAAAGGTCGAGCCGCGCGATCCGGCGTCAGTCGACCACCGCCTTCGACGAGACCACCACCTCGACGGATTCAACCCGATATCTTCGGCTAAGACAACAGAACCAAAAAAAAAAAACCCCACCAGCATGCCGTTTGTACAACCCTCGACGTGTGATGGGATGAACAGCGAGTTTGATTTGTGGGCGCCGCGACCGACCCAGGGCAGTGTGGTGAGCAATCGATGTGAAACGTACAACCCCGTGGCTAGCATTAGCGATGGGGGTCCTGTGGAGTTCCGCATTACCAACGCGGACCCGGACACGTACCTGGATTTGGGCAACACCTTGTTGTACGTGAAAGCGAAAATCGTCAAGGGCGATGGCTCGGACTTGCAGGTCGAGGATCAAGTGGCACCCGTCAACCTGTGGCTACACAGTCTATGGCAACAGGTCGATATCAGCTTAAACGATAAATTAGTGAGTGCCTCCACCAACATGTACCCTTACCGGGCTTACATCGAAACCTTACTGTCGTACGGTCGCGAGGCGAAAGACTCTCAACTCGCCACATCCCTCTGGTTCAAAGACAAGGCGGGACAGTTCAACGCCAACGACGGTCAGAACCCAGGCTTCGTCCACCGCATGAGGCACACGCTGAACAGTCAATCGGTCGACCTGCTCGGTCGTCTCCACACGGACATTGGGTTTCAAGACCGGTATCTCCTCAACCACGTCACCGTACGCGTGCGACTCACCCGAGCCAAAGACGTCTTTAGCTTAATCACCCAGCTACAAGAGCCCCAGCCCGAGTATAAAGTCGTGCTCCAAGACGTCCAAATGCACGTTCGCAAAGTCCAACTCAGCCCACCGCTCCAGCTCGCCCACGTCAAGGTGTTGGAAAAAAAACCGGCCCAATACCCGATTCGACGCGTGCTCACCAAGTACTTCGCCGTCCCCCAAGGCCAAACAGCCGTCAACGAACAAAATTTGTTCCTGGGTGTCCTACCGAAACGACTCATTCTCGGCATGGTCGACAACACAGCCTTCGACGGTACTTATGGCGAAAACCCCTTTCAATTTCAACACATGAACTTGAACTACCTGGCGCTGCACATGAACGGACGTCAAATTCCTTCCCAACCCCTGACACCTCGCTTCGACGACAACTTGTACGTGCGATCGTACTTCAACTTGTTTACGGGTGTGGGGAAAGCTTACCGAGACGACGGGAACGACATCTCTCGCCACGACTTTCCAAGGGGGTATACCTTGTTCTGTTTCGACCTATCCCCCAACTTACACAGCGATGCTGAGTTTATTCCCGTTCAGAAGGGCGATCTCCGCCTGGAGATGAAGTTCCAGACCCCGCTCGCCAAGACGATCAACGTGATTTGTTACGCGGAATTCGACAACGTGATTGAAGTGGACCGTAACCGTCAGATCCTGTGTGACTTTCAGACCTAAAGCACACACACACACACGCACACACCACCAGTCAAGACCGCCACGATGAACACCACGCAACTTCAACGGGTGTTGGACGAAGACCCCCGGACGTCGACCGTGTTTCGAGGCGTGTTTCCCCAGAACCATAGACCACCCCATCCCCATCCACCCGTCGGGTATATCTTGAATACGGACCCGTGTGACCGACCCGGTGAACATTGGGTGGCTGTGTTCTTCGATCGTGAGGGCCAGGGCGAGTATTTCGATTCGTACGGCTACCCACCGTTGTCCCCCGTCATCACGCGGTGGTTGACCGAGACGACACGCCGTTGGACGTGGAATACGCAACCGTTACAAAGTGACACGACGGCCGTGTGCGGTCACTATTGTCTGTTCTACGCCGCCCATCGAGCTCGAGATGTCCCCATGTCGCAGATCGTGGCCATGTTTACAGGACCACCCCTGGAGAACGATGTGATGGTGTACGATGTGATCGGACGTGCTTTCCGGGTCGATGCCCCGTTTTGGACCACAGACCTGACTTGAACATTGTAAAAAAAAAAAAATTCGAGTGACCCTCGGTCGTGTTATTGTTGTTGTTGTTCAAAAGAGTTGAATAAAAAAAATTGAGATCTCACCAAACACCGCTGTGTTCGCGTGTTGTGTCTGGGTCGAGCTAGACTGGACCCGGTGTAGGGGTGTGGGGTGCGGGTGGGTGAGTGGTGCGGGCGGTTCGTGTTAGAGGGATGGGTAGTGCATGACAGAAGAGACCTTTTCGGTAGAGTTGGGTGGTTCTGAAAAGAACCGTTGGAACAACCCTCGTGATGGTGTTGTGGGTTGACGTGGTAGGGTAGAAGAAGAAGAAGGTCGCTGGTGGTGATGGTGGGTCTCGCTGGTGATGGTGGGACTCGCTGATGGTGGGTGGACTCGCTGGTGGTGGGTGGACTCGCTGGTGGGTGCCGGTGGCCTCGCTGGTGGAAGGGTGCTGGTCGTGGTGGATGATGA
Source organism: Pagurus granosimanus (assembly GCA_030265335.1). Taxonomy (NCBI): domain Eukaryota; kingdom Metazoa; phylum Arthropoda; class Malacostraca; order Decapoda; family Paguridae; genus Pagurus; species Pagurus granosimanus. The sequence goes on from JARFYG010016831.1 coordinate 10,778, forward strand.
CCTCGCTGGTGGGTGCCGGTCGCTGGTGGGTGCGCGTCGACGTCGTGGTTATAGGTCTAGGTAGGTCGTCGAGATGCCATCATGTCGTGTGCTGTGGGACGTGTACAAGGAAACTGGAGAACCAACGCTGTCCGGTCTGTAGACAAGACGTGGCTCGAGCCTTTCGGGTGTATTTTTAAGATGGTGGACCCTCTAACGGTTCTTTTCAGAACCCCATCAGTTCCAACGGCCCTTTTCAGAGCCAACCAAATCTACCGAAAAAGGTCTTTGTTTTATGCACGGTTCATCGCTGTTTTTAAATTTTTATACAACAACAACACACACAAAACACACCTACCGTCACTGTAGCTCCACAGGACGATCCCCCAACCCGGTGACCTATAACACCCTACCCTCTAAGAACTTTAGTACATAATAAGGAAGGGTTCAACGTTATCATGTAATAACCCATCCCCACGTTATTATGTACAAAGCTCAGATTTTGATTACTCTGTACATAATAACGAGGGGATGACCATCCCCACGTTATTATGTACAGAGTATTTTCTACTATAGAATAACGCACACATCCTACGTTATATGTAGTAAAACCACCCCCTCGTTATTATGTACAGAGTAAGCAAAATCCGTGATCTGTACATAATAACGTGGGGATGGCCTATTACATGATAACGTTGAACCCTTCCTTATGATGTACTAATAAATACGACCTGAGATACGCATTCTATAAGATCAGACGACGCTTTAGGTCTAATCTAGTGAAAACTATGGACATTAAGGGACTGTCTTGTACACTGTACACGGTCATCTCCCCTTGACCATGGGAGTACAGATGACGCTGCGCCATGTTGTGGGGGTTCTGGGTTCGATCTCATCAAACGACACACGAAAGACTAAACCATCATATAAAAAATACAAAAAACACGACTACTCTCTATATATATATAATACTGTAAAACACTATGAAGGGCTACAGCACAGCTTTGAGCTCTCGCTAGCCCCAGCAGCCCATGTCAACTCTCGCCACATCTCGTCAACTCTCGCGAGACTCCATTGCGCGCAAAGCATCACGGGAAGATACCCACAACCTTACTTCACGTGTAGCCCGTTATCAAGGTCCCAGAATGAGTACATCATAACGTACATCTCTTCTTTGTTTTCAAGGGAGATAACTCGATCGACCGTTGTTGTATCGTTCGCTTTAGGACGCTAGGTGACACGGTGACTCGACCTATGGACGCCATGGTACATTTTTTCAACGTCAAAGGGATTGCATAACATGGCTTGACCTCCGGCTAGGTCATTGGCACTTTGCATACCCAGCCATCGTCAGGCATAGAATTAATTCAATCCCTTCATTTTTCTTTTTCTTTTTTAAACCGCCGACTCAAGACATCCATTCTCCATACTAGTATATAAGACTTGCGTCCCCTTTCTTTAGGGAACAGAGTCACCGCCCAGAACCACGACCATCACGTGCAATCTGTGACGTCACGAAGGCCGCTTTCTTGGTCAATAAGTTCTCCATAACCCCCAGCCTGGCCTGTCTCTACCGCCCAGAATAAAACCATACTAGCGTTGAGTTTAACGTTATCATGTACTAACTAGGACTACATCACTAGTAGTGCGGACAACAACAACAACAACACACACACAAAAAAAAAAAAAACACACCTACCACCACTCTAACCTCACAGGACAACCCCACAACCCGGTGACCTATAACACCCTACCCTCTATGAACTTTAATACATCATAAGGAAGGGCTCAACGTTATCATGTAATAACCCACTCCCACGTTAGGATGTACAAACCCCAGCGTTCGCTGGCTCTGTACATAATAACGAGGGTATCGCCATACCCACGTTATCATGTACAGGAGCAACCAAATCCGGCTCCTGTACATAATAACGAGTGTATCGGCGATACCCTCGTTATTATGTACAGGAGCA
>JARFYG010084334.1:0-16009 GCA_030265335.1 Pagurus granosimanus
TCGTTTGTGTGTAGTTTTTTATGGAATTAAATGTTGATAGGGGATAAAGACCGTTGGAATACCACAAATTGACACTAAAGACAATAGTGGTTAGATTGTATCCACCGAATTTATTTTGTGACTATAGATTAACGCACGTTAATTCATAGTTATTCGTTTGTGTGTAGTTTTTTATGGAATTAAATGTTGATAGGGGATAAAGACCGTTGGAATACCACAAATTGACACTAGAGACAATAGTAATTAGATTGCATAAACCGAAAAGCCTTTTTCGTAAGAATTGGGTGGCCCTGAAAAGGGCCTTTGGAAACTAGCAGCATCTGCCTCTACATCTGGATGTGCCAACAACATCTCCTACCCGCTTTGTCTTCTATGAAGCACTCTACCGTCCGCCACGCTTCATGCGCCCGCTGTGACATCCGCAACATGGGTACCCCTCCCACAAAGACGACTGCGAGAGGGGTTTTTCCGGGCCGTGGGGCTGGTGGTGGTACAGGCTGGCGGCGGTAGAGTGTCTCTTCCAAAGTCAACTGCTTCATTTTTTTTTTGGACTGGTGGGCTGGTGGTACAGGCTGGCTGACTGGTGGTACAGGCTGGCTGGCTGGTGGTACAGGCTGGCTGGCTGGTGGTACAGGCTGGCTGGCTGACAACAAAAAACTCCGTCTTCTGCCTTTGGGAAAGCTGATGAAGAATGGATAAAATACTAGGCGATGGCCTGACTTGCTAACGTCTTGAGTTTTTTCTGATTGGGTGAATTTTCACGCGCTGTGCGGTGATTGGTTTAATGTACGGGGTGTCGATTGGTTAACATCTCACCCCGTTGATTGGTCCACGGCGCGCGTGGCGGTGAAGTCCTTTGATCATTTCAATCCTTTTTTGACACAAAATTGTACATTGACACTGCAGGTTATAAGCATAGGCTGACCATGACGTTGTGACGTCAGCCACCCCCTGCTCGAAACGGACCTGGAGGTGCGGCCTGGTTTCGGAGCTGGTTAAGCAGGGCTGCGTAGCCTGCGTAAGCACGCTGACAGTCTGGATGGACTGGGGCTCGTCTACGCCTCGGTGGGGTTGGCCTCGCTCTTTGAGACGTGCTCATCATTGCCACGCGTCGTACACGTCGAGCTGGTCTCACCTGTCGGACCTTTTTTCGTTTGGGGGCTGTCGTCTTGGGTCGCCTACGACCTGACGTAGACATGAGGGCGACTTTGCGCTGTCTTCGAGGTTTCGCCATGCTCTCAATAAAAAAACACGTCTGCTCACCACCGTCGTTCGTCACTCACTGATCAAATCCACACTCAATCCTCTTTTAATATCTCTATAATGTCTATACACATAGCCTCATTGAGGTATACACAGGCTTGAGGTTATGGCCAGCCTTTGTGTATAACCTACAGTGTCAATGTACAATGTTGCGTCATGACGTCACAACGTCATGGCTCGGTCAGCTTCACCCCTATGCTTATAACCTGCAGTGTCAATGTACAATTTTGTGTCAAAAAAGGATTGAAATGATCCAAGGACTTCACCGCCACGCGCGCCGTGGACCAATCAACGGGGTGAGATGTTAACCAATCAACGGCCCGTACATTAAACCAATCACCGCACAGCGCGTGAAAATTCACCCAATCACCGTAGAGCTTCGGAGTGGTTCGATCCGGTTTTTGTCGCGTGCGGTGTTCGGTCGACGCGGTCTGCTGTGTATAAAAAGGAGGCTGACTGGGGTGGTTTTAACGTCATTCCTGACCAGCCACCCGAGCTATCTTCCAGCCACTTGCCTGACCACACACCCGAGCTGTCACAGTCTTCCAGCCACTTGCCTGATTTGCCTGAGCTGATTGCCTGAGCTGATTACCTGACTGACCACGATGTCAAAACGAATGCTACCACCCTCGACGGTCTCATCCGTACTGTCCACCGAGAAGAAGAAGAAGAGGAGGAAGACCACCCTCCCTGCCTCGACCACCACCGCATCGAGGCTCACTAACCAGCCCGAGGCGAAGCCCCGTGTGGAGCCCAGCGTGACATTCAGCGAGACGTCTCTGCCGTCGTCGTCGTCATCGTCCAGCGAGTCAGCACTGACACAACCGCCGATCCTCAAGACGGCACCACCCACCCAACAAGGGCATTCTCGGGAAACCTACCTATCCCGACGGGTGAAACTCATAACACACCCGGACGGCATCATCTTGTCAGACCTGCAGAAAACAGACGACCCGGACCATGTCATTCGACTGACCCGCAGTGGTTGGGAGGTTCTCAAGATCGCCATGAACGTGTTCGACACAGCTCGCTTCACCCCTTACCAGTGGGATATAGATGAACTATCCACCCCACCCAGTGAGATCCAACGAGACGCTGAGATCGGTGGTGGTATCCACGCCACCCAAACCTCCTACAAGAAACACATCTACGTGCATGTCAAGCATTGGATGAAGTACACCCAAGACGGTGTCAGCTACCCCACCCGTCTGGGTGTGACGCTGAACGAAGAAGCCTGGAGGATGCTGACGGATTCTCTCACGATCGACGCTGTGGATAACTACTTCACCAACACACCACCCACGACAGGGGAGGAGGAGGAAACGTCACCACCACCGATGAGACCCCTCGATCAACAGACCCGTCACAGCCTCCAGGACCTGTGGATGAGTTGTTATGAAAGCTACCTCACGCCCGTGTTAGCTGCCTTACAGAAAAAGTACTGCAGTGCCTGTAGCAACATCCCTGAGGCGACGCAGCATACCTGTCTAAGTCTGGATCTGATGACGATCCCTGGATTTATCCCCTTCCTCCCCGAAGCCTTGGAGCGGATCGATGAAAAACGGATCTGCCAACTCTTTCAAAAGCGTGTTCGAGAGACAGACCTCACATCCCCAGCCAATACAAACGTGTTTTTGGCACGTCTGGCTGTCAAACAGAACGACGTACGATTCGAGACGGTGCTGACCCAGTTTTTAGAAAAGGAAGAAGCCGCCATGCTAGAGAAAACACTCCCTCTCCTCAGCGCTGATCCACTCCCTCTCCTCACAGCCGACGACGTGTTGACACATTTTCTAAGTTAAACGCATTCTTTCGTTGTCTAAGTTAAACGCATTCTTTCGTTGTTGTATTGTGACGCGATGTGTAAATAATAAAAAAAAATTGTCCTGTTAAACTCTTGTTCTTTTTGTTCTCTTGCGCCAACTGACGATCCAGATCTTTGATCGGATCGATCATTCAAAGCCGTCCAGTCTTGTCTTTTTTGTCCATCTGTGTCCGTTTGGCTCACAACCCGCACCAACCCTCACACACACACACACACACACACACACACACACACACACACACACACACACACACACACACACACACACACACACCCACACACACACACACACACACACACACACACACACACACACACACACACACACACACACGACCACGCCATGCAGCGAGGGAAAAAACAATTTAAAAAATGTTTAAGTCGTTCCACCTCGCTCCATGCTCTGTCTATATAAGGTGACTGTTGGACGTGGGGTGTTCAGTTCACGACCACCCTCCAACGTGTGATGACTGACACAACACCCCGATGGGCGCACATGGTTGCCTCGGTACCTGATTTGCGAGCGTATAAAACCGTCGTGCTAAGTATGTTCGATGATGGTCGTGTGACACTAGGACGCCTGGTGGTGTTAAAACAATTTACCGACGATGTGTGCGATCAGATAGACCACCCAGACAGTATACGCCACTATTATGAAAACGTCGCCTTACCCTCACTGAAAGACATGTACCAAGCCACACACTGTACGGACAGGTCGGTCGTGATGTTCACCACATTAGGATGTCTTGCCATTGGCCTGGTGTATTCGTACTTACACGCCTAGAATGAGACCGACGAGACGATCGGCCAGGGTGGCCCAACGCAGGGCGTCCGTGAGGACAGCTCCCAGGGACATCACCACAGAACACCCTACCACGACCACCTCAAGGCGCAGGACAACCCACAAGTCACCCCACAGAGCCGCCCACAAACAGACACCCCACAAACAGACACGCCACAGACCCTCCCACAAAAAGACAGCACTCGACAAGACGCTACGCCGGTTGTATTACGACCCCGACAGTCCAGCCGCTTACAGCGGTGTCAACAGCTTATGGCGGGCCGTGCGTGATCAAGGGATATCGAAAGCGCAAGTGACGGCGTGGTTGAGTGGGGAATCCACGTACACGCTCCATCGCCCCGCCCGGCGTCATTTTCAACGGAATCGTGTGATCGTGGGTGGTATCGACAGTCAATGGCAAGCGGATTTGGTGGACATGCAAAGCTTGGCCAAACACAACGACGGCTACCGCTATCTCCTCACCTGCATCGACGTCTTCTCCAAATACGCATGGGTCGTTCCGATTCGAACCAAAACGGGCGTGCAGCTGATCGATGCCTTTCGGACCCTCTTTGCCACGGGTCGTCAACCGTTGTATTTACAAACGGACGAAGGGACAGAGTTTCTCAACAAAGGCTTTCAGCAGTTTTTACAACGGAACGACGTGTTCTATTTCCATACCTGGAACGAAACGAAAGCCTCGGTGGTGGAGCGGTTTAACCGTACGTTCAAAGGTCGGATGTACAAGTATTTTACAGCTCAGAATACACGCCGCTACATCGACGTCGTTCAGGCCTTGGTGACGGGGTACAACAAGGCCTATCACCGCAGTATTGGACGAGCACCGACTCAGGTCACGGTCGATCAACAAGACGTCATCCGGCAGCGTTTGTACGGTGGGGTCTCACCACCCCAGAAGCCCGATCGGTTTCAGGTGGGAGATCAAGTTCGTATCAGTAAAGTCAAAGGCCTGTTTGAAAAAGCCTATTTACCCAACTGGAGTACGGAGATATTTCGAGTCAAAGAACGCCACCGTCGACGCCCGGTCGTGTATACGTTGGAGGATTTAAACGGGGAGGTGTTGGCTGGTACGTTTTATGAGGTTGAATTACAACACGTCACCACCACCCCGGAGGATGTCTACCAGGTGGAAGAGATCCTGAAGACGGAACACCGTCGCGGTAAACCCTTCCATTGGGTGAAGTGGTTGGGTTGGCCGAGTAGTTTCAACTCGTGGATTCCAGCGACAGCCTTGATACGTATTTAAAACACGACGACCTCCATAGTGGTTAGTTGAGCACCCACCTTGGATGGAGACACTACCCCAACCTCGCTGGAGTACCAAACGACGTGTGAGTGCGGTGTGCCTGACACTACTCACGCTTGGCCTGTGGGCAGGCTCGATCGGTCTAGACGTACTCGTCATCACAGCCAACCGAACCACCACACCACCCCACACGCCATGGATACGCGATTTCAACACCCGTTTACCGCCCTCGTGGCTGGCGCGACAGGGAGTGGAAAATCGGTCTTTACCCGAGGTTTGATTCAAGACGCTGCCCGGTGGATTCATCCCGCTCCCGATCGAATCGTCTGGTGTTACGGGGAATGGCAACCGCTCTACAACACGATGCCCTCCGTGGACTTTCACGAAGGCGTGCCTGATCTCCAGATGTTTGACCCCAGCGTCAAGACGGTCGTGGTGGTCGATGACCTCATGGCCGAGTCGGACGGTCGTGTGACCGCTCTCTTTACGAAAGGGAGTCATCATCGGAACGTGAGTGTCGTGTACATCGTGCAAAACTTGTTTCACAAAGGAAAAGACCACCGCACGATCAGTTTGAATGCACAGTATTTAGTGGTGTTTAAAAACCCCAGGGACGCTTCTCAAATCAACCACATCGCCAAACAGATGTACCCCGGTCATACGACCTTTGTGCGAGAGAGTTTTGAGGACGCGACCAAGGAACCTCATGGGTATTTACTGATTGACTTGAAGCAAGCGACACCCGATCATCTCCGTTTACGGACGCATGTCACGAGCGACATTCAGGTCGTGTACATGCGAAAGGTATAAAACCCAGTACCAGACCCCTACACCTGTCAGTCTATGCTTCGCCGTGTGAATGGATGGATCGACACCATGTCCGCTCGCGTGAAGAAACACTTACCGATGTTACGTGTGTTGGCTACAGCTCCACCTGACGTTGCCCGTGCCCTGATCCGTGGTAGTCCTAACCCTCTCCTGACGTGTCTTTGTGAGTGTGCCAAAAACACGTTAGCGGGTCACGTCCCTCTCACACAACGCCAGAAAGCTCGATTGCAACCGTACAAAAAACAGCTCCGTCTCCTAGCGAACAAAGGGGTCAGTCTCAAGCGGAAGCGCGTCGTCGTTCAACGAGGTGGTTTTCTCCTCAGTGCTCTAGCCGCACCCCTCATCGGTCTGGTGAGTTCGTTGTTGACCGGGAAACGACCATGACGTCGATGAAAAAGATGGCCTTGGTGGACCCTCGGTTATTGGAAGCGCTGCAGCGCGGTCCACCCACGGACCGTTACCCGGTGGATCAACCTGCCAATGCCTTGCACACACTGGATCAGGAGATGGAAGCGATATTACGACGATCGCACCTGTCCGAATCGGAGAAAATTCAACAGTACCATCAGACGTTGCAGCGATTTTTGACCTATCACGATCAAGTGCGATCCGGTGCTACCTCCTCCTCCGCCTCCGCCTCCTTGATGAACAGTGGGATGCCCAGTGGGATGTCCTCAAGTGGGCTGTCCTCGGGTGGGCTGTCCTCTGGTGGGCTGGCCAGCAGCATGACCTCACCTGCACCCACGGTGACCCTCACCCCGGGGAGCCCCACGGGGAGCCCCACCACGGGTGCCCTGCAACGGGTGGAAGACGAGGTGATGAGTAGCGTACCCGTCCATCTCCGTAAAAAGGCACACGCTTTACTACAACGCATGAAAACGAGTCCTACCACGGGTTGGGATGCCACAGGTGCCTTGATCCTTGACGGGTCCGTCGTCCCCGAGACACACATGGTCGACCTCATCAACGACGCCCTTCGAGAACGCCGTCACGGTGCAGCTCGAGGCCGCGAGGTCTTGGCCCGAGCTTTCAAAGCGATGAACCTCCCCAGGGAGTGGATCCCCAACAGAACGTGGTGGGACGAGAGGACCACGTCCATCCTGGACACACCCCCATCCAACAGCTCCTACAGAGGGATGGACACGGTGTCTCTGGCGTCCCTCGACGACTTCACCAGACCGATCGGAGCCTCCTCTCCCAAGTCACCCGGCAGCAGCGGCGGCGGCGGCGGCGGCGACCCCAGCGGAACGTCACCGAGAGTCGGTGTGGCGCGGGGCGGCTTCAACACACCACCGGGTACCCGCCGACCACGGGGCCAGCCGGGACCCGCAGGGAGATCCACAGGGAGACCCGCAGGGAGACCCGCAGGGAGATCCGCAGGAAGACCCGCAGGGAGACCCGCAGGGTCCACACCGAGAACCACACCACTGAGAACCACCTCACAGAGAACCACCACACCACAGAGAGCCTCACAGAGAGCCTCACAGAGAGCCTCACAGAGAGCCTCACAGAGAGCCTCCAGAGGGCGTCAGCGTCGACCCCCGCTTCGATGGAGTCCCTATTAAAAAGACCGACACGACCCACAGCCGCTCAGTCTACACCAGACGCCTAGTGAGAGACCCGCGATGTTTTACATGACTTTACCCAGCAACAGTTCGATGGGGGTGTTTCCCAACAACACCGTCACCCATTACACCACCCAACTGACCCAGGCGATTCGACTGACGGGGGAGTGGGAATGTGGCTTGGTGGCGCTGGAGTACCCCCACAGTTGGTTCAACATCCAACAAGACGAGGTGTACATCAAACTCATCGCGATGGTGCATGACTCTGGGGACATCATGCATCGTGTGACACTACCCGCCGGCTACTACCCGACACCCACGGTGCTGGCGAAGGCCTTGAACAACATGCTCATCCAGTGCAAACGTGCCGAGCTCTACGACGTGAAAATGGCCGTGCGATTCACCTTTGATGAGAGTCGCCAGGTGTTTCAACTCTGGTTCAATAAGGCAGCCGAGTTGGCACTCAGTCCACGCCTGCAGGAGTTGCTGGGTGTGGATTTTCGGACCAAGATCATCCTACCGCGTGACGACCCTCACGAAGGCGAGCCGAACTCGCGTGAGACACCCGACAGTGGTCTTCAGGCCTTGTACGTGTATTGCGACCTGATCGAGTCTGGCGTGGTCGGCGATACGCTCGCCCCTCTGTTACGAACGGTGAGCATCGATCATCGGAACAACGGGAACCAAGTGAGCCGTGAATTTCAACATATTCAATATCTCCCCATGCAGAAGAAAGAGTTCACCACGGTGGAAATCGATATAAGAGACGACTACGGGCGGTTGGTTCCATTCACCCGCGGGAAGGCCATCGTGACACTACACTTCCGACGGAAACGTGCGGCCCATTTCACCTGATGACGCATCAAGCGTATGTCAACTATTACACACGCCAAGCTGGCGGGGGTGGTTTAAACGTGTTCAGAGGCAGCTTCAACCAGCGGGGGCATGGATTGGGCAACATCTTAGGCAGTGTGTTCAGACAGATCAAACCCCTCGCTCTGCAAGGCCTCAAAGCTGTGGGTCGACAGGTGTTGCGTGGAGGTTTGAACACCGTGGAAGATGTACTCCAAGGGGTCCCTGTCAAACGAGCCGTGACACGGCGTGCCACCGACACCGTGCAACACCTCATCGACCAAGTCAAACAACCCCGTCGTGGGCCGCCCCGTCGTGGGCCGCCTCGTCGTGGGACACCTCGTCGGACACCCCGTGGTGGTGGTGGCCGTCGTGGTATAAAAGCACGTTCGACTCGAGACAACGGCAGTCGACCCACCACAGCCGCCACAGCGAGACGCGCCATTCAACCCGACATCTTCAGCTAACAAAAAAAAAATACCATGCCGTTTGCACAACCACCGACGTGTGATGGGGTGAACAGTGAATTTGATTTGTGGGCTCTGCGACCGACCCAGGGTGGTGTGTTGTCGAATCGGTGTGATACGTACAGTCCGGTGGCCAGCATCAGCGACGGTGGACCCGTGGAATTCCGCATCACCAACGCCGACAATGACACCTACCTCGATTTAGCCAACACCTTGTTGTACGTCAAGGCGAAGGTCGTCAACAAGGATGGCTCGGATTTGGCGGACGGCAATCAAGTCGCCCCCACCAACCTGTGGCTGCACAGTCTCTGGCAGCAAGTGGACGTGAGCTTGAACGATAAATTGGTGAGTGCTTCGACCAACATGTACCCGTACCGCGCTTACATCGAAACCTTACTGTCGTATGGTTCTGAAGCGAAAGGGACACAGCTGAAGTCAGCGCTGTGGTACAAAGACCAAGCGGAGGAGTTTAACGCCAACGGCGGCGCGAACCTTGGGTTTGTGAAACGCATGAAGGCCACGACTCTAAGTCGCTCGGCCGAGATGCTAGGACGTCTGCACACAGACATCACGTTTCAAGACCGGTACCTCCTCAACCACGTCACCGTACGCGTGCGACTCACCCGAGCCAAAGACGCCTTCTGCCTACTCAGCAACACCGAGGGGGCTGCGTATAAAGTCGTTCTCCAAGACGTGCGGCTCCATGTACGCAAAGTACAGCTCAGCCCACCTCTTCAACTGGCCCACCTCAAAATGTTGGAAAAAAGCCCAGCCAAATATCTGATTCGACGCGTGCTCACCAAGTACTTCGCTGTCCCCCGAGGTCAAACAGCCGTGAACGAACAAAACTTGTTTTTGGGCGTACTCCCCAAACGCCTCATCCTGGGTATGGTCGATAACACAGCCTTTGACGGTACTTATAGCGACAACCCCTTCAATTTCAAACACAATAACTTGAACTACCTGGCGCTGCACATGAACGGTCGTCAAATTCCAGCACAACCCCTGACACCCCACTTCAAGGACAGTTTGTACGTACGCTCCTACTCCAACTTGTTCAGTACCGTGGGAAAAGCCTATCGGGACGAAGGGAACGGTATCACTTACAGCGATTTTCGAGGTGGCTACGCCTTGTTCTGTTTCGACCTCTCCCCCAATTTGCACAGCGACGGTGAGTTTAACCCCGTCCAAAAAGGAGACCTCCGTCTGGAGATGAAGTTCGAGGCACCTCTCCAAGAGACGACCAACGTGATTTGTTACGCGGAATTCGACAACGTGATTGAAGTGGATCGGTCCCGACAGATCCTGTGTGACTTTCAGACCTAAGATGAACACCACACAACTACAACGTGTGTTGGAGGAAGACCCCCGAACCCGCTCTATCTTTCAAGGGGTGTTTCCCCGTAACCACATACCACCTCATCCCCATCCTCCCGTCGGTTATGTACTCAATACAGACCCGTGTGATCGACCTGGTGAACACTGGGTGGTTGTGTTCTTGGATCGTGACGGACAGGGCGAGTATTTCGATTCGTACGGACTACCCCCAGTGTCCCCTAGGATCACCCGCTGGTTAACAGAGACGACACGGCGTTGGACGTGGAACCCCCAGACGTTACAAAGTGACTCAACGGCCGTGTGTGGACAGTATTGCCTGTACTACGCGTTGCAGCGTGCTCGAGATGTACCCATGTCACAGATCGTGTCCCTGTTTGAAGGCCCACCCTCGGACAATGACGTGATGGTGTATGATGTGATCGGACATGCTTTCTCGATCGATGCCCCGTTTTGGGTCTCTGAACTGAACTCTTGAGTGTACATATGTTTTGAACGTTGATTGTATTTCCATGAATAAAAAAAAAATGAGTACTCACCAAACCTTCGTGTTCGTGTTTGTTCGTGTTGTGTGTGTGTGTGTGTGTGTGTGTGTGTGTGTGTGTGTGTGTGTGTGTGTGTGTGTGTGTGTGTGTGTGTGTGTTGGAGGTGTATTCAGGGGGTTGAGGGACGTCTGGTGTTAGACTTGATTGCATAAACCGAAAAGCCTTTTTCGTAAGAATTGGGTGGTCCTGAAAAGGACCGTTGGAACCTCGTGATGGTAAAAGAGGGTGGTGGTGGTGGTGGTCGGCTGTGGTGGTGGTCGGCTGTGGTGGTGGTGGACAAAAGCATCCGTCTAGATGTCCAAGTAGGTCGTGGTGATGCCATCGTCTTGGACTTTGCGCTTCCCGTAGAAGTAGGTGAAGGCGGCCTTCTGTTGAGTATAAGACCGCATCTCATGGTCTTGTGGAAAGAGCCGCATGCCTCGGTTTGTACCCAAGGCACTCGTTTGGGTATGAAGCACGTTGCGGTAGAGCTGCATGGTGATGTTGGAGCGACTCACACCCTTGCATGAGAATTTATCCCCGTCAGCGCCAGAGCAGTAGTACGTCTTCGACGAGAGTGATGTTATTTCATCGCCGCTCCATTCTTCTTTGAATAGCCCAGGTGTTCTTTTGTCAAAGTCGTAATGGTCGCGACGTGGAAGCCAGCTGTCGCGCTCCGCCTCGTAGGTCTCACGGAGCTCTGGTTTGACTAACGATTCCCAATCGGGGTGAGACACGGCCATGTAGGCAGAATCCGTGTCCATCTCACAGTACTCCCAGTCACTGCGGTCGAAGAACTTGTCCATGAAATCGTAATAAAACTCCAGCATGCGTTGTTTGGCGTGTTGGTAGACCATGCATCCTATCTGTAGAGGGAGGTTGTAGTTGATGGTCTTCTTGCTGGTGGTGACTTCATAGGTATCGTCGTCGATCACAAACGTTTGTCTAAAATAAGGGGAGTTGATACGTTTGCGAGCCGTCTTCGTGTCGCAGATATGAATGGTCGTGTGGGTGTCGAGGTTAGTGATGGTTTTCCCGTAAGCCGAGTTCCCCAGCAGCTTCATCGTTTCCCCGATGAGTTTTTTGGAAGCGTCGACATCCCCCGCACGTCGTGCTCGTGTGACGTGATCGGCGAAGGGTTGGAAACAGGTGCTGGGTTTGTATTGCATCACCTGGTGAATTTTGGTGACGATGAGGCCGTGGTTGAGATACCAGCGTAGAAGTGGTGTCCCCAACAGTATCTTCTCGCCCCACATACTCCCGATCAGCATACGTCTGGGTGTTGATAAGACGTCGTTCGCCTCGGCATAGGTCTTCATGTGGTCGCCGATGTCCTCGCGAGAGACCAGGGTGTTCTTGAAGATGGGAGGACACTCGGCGAACGTGGGTTTGAGGTGGTCCGGTACGTGTAGATCACACTCCACAAAGCCAAACAGGGTGTCGTCACGGACAGCCTCCAAAAGGTGGTGTTGAGTCCGGGTGGCGTGGTGATGGAGAGGGTGGGTTCTGCTCTTTAAGAAGGTGGCCAACGCGGGGTATTTTTGACGTCGATCGTGAAACTGACACTCCCAAACATCGATGTAGTCGTAGCCCAATGCTCGAATGTAGTCAGCGTTGGCCACCGTCTCGTCGCGGAGTTCTTTCGCTGTTTTCCCTCGCCTGGTGTTATAAGCACCTCTCGTCAACGCACATTCGTGACCGTGCCAGTAGCAGCCCTTGAATTGAAACACGGTAGGCTGTCCGTTGATGATGGCAAACCCGTCGACAGGTAGACGTCGATCACCGATCCGTTTCTCTGTATGGTTGCCTTGGTGTCGAATGGGGACGTTGGTGAGGTGCGCTTCCCAATCTAACCACTGGTCGGCGATGTGGCTGGTGGATCGGCGTAGGGTGAAGACCCCCTCGGTCTCGGTGGGTAACCATCGGGCGTAGTGGCCCGCTGGCATGTTGGAGGCGAGGCAGGATAAATATAAGGCGTTGGCGTCGAACCCCACGATCTTCTGGCATAGTTTACCGCCCCGTATCTGGGTCTCGCCGGTTTTGTGGTGACGGGTAAAAATGATGGAAGGACCACCGACGATGTTAGATTTCAAACAGGTGTGCATGTCGGCATCTCGGTCCTCTATCAAGGAGAAGGTCTCAGGCAGGTCTTGAAAGATGTAACGTAGCGTCAAGCCGGGGATGCTGATGCACTGTTTGAAGACGTCTACCCCTAGCCCACGATAGAAGGTAGCCATCTTCTCTGCGGCTTCCATGAAGGGATCGACGTCCAGGTTATTGTACCACACGAGGAAGTCTCTCAGGGTGGTCATCCCTTCACGGATCCAGACGTGCTGAAGTGCCAGGTAGTCTTCGGGGGAGAGCTCTGTGTTTTTCAGCGTGTTGTGGAAGGCGACTCGTGGAGGTAGCTGGGTCTCCTCTAACCGACTCAAACTGTCCACGTAGGTGTAGCAAAACGTCCCCTTCAGTAACTTGCAATCGTAGGCTTTGACCCATTTATCATAGCTGAAGTTAGGCGCCAGGTAGTTGCAGACGTCTAAAAACAACAGGGTATTCGTGGCGATCGCCATGTGGCTCTGCTGCTTTTTGATGACGTACTTCAGCGTCTGTTGGTGTGCCAGGTAGGGGTACATGTAACGTTTGATCATATTAAAGTCATACCGCCCGGAGTTGAAGCCTAGGACAGGGAGTTGCGCCAGGTACTTCAGTAGTTTGGTCTTCAACACGTCAGCATACGGGGGTGGTTTCGGTGTCGGCTGGCCCGGGATCCGAGGTGGACTACGCGCGTCTAACGCAGCTAGGACCGCTTCAAACTTGATCAGCATGTGTTGGTAGCTGGCAGCGCTTATGCTGTTGAGGTACTCGATGAAGGTGGCCATTAAATTGTAAGGGTCCCCGTCAGAGACGAAACATCGAGGTTGCTCGTAGCCAGGGACGTTGGCGTTGATGCTCACACTCATCGGGATATGGCGATCAATCCATTCCGTTTTCCCACTGCTGGTGTCGGGTAGCGGTTCGAGATAAGCTTCAAAGTCGAAACAGGCCCGGTACGGGAAATAGAATGCGTCGTGCGGTAACGAGATGCCTTCTTCGATCAACTCGTCCAAAATCGTGGGGGTGTTGTGGAATACACCGCCGGGGTAACGCTTCTTCACCGACGTGTCGCAGATCTTTTCATGCTTGTGGAGATTAAAGGACCGTTGAAACAGCTTGTCGCACTGCTGACACTGGTACTGGTGGGCGTACAGACCTTTGTCAGTCACGTAGCTGAAGTGGCGTTGATATAGATTGAGGTTCATCGTGTTCGAATATCGGTCGAGGGATCGTCGGACACATTTGGCGTGGGTGGTATCCTCCTCGAGAGTTAGGTCGTACACTTTGATGTTGACGTTGTATAAAGTCTCCATCTGATCTAGGCGACTGAGGGGTACCCCACGAAAGTGTTTGGCCTCCATCTCGATGTCCTTCAAATACATCTCGAAGTAGTGCTGGGCTGGTCTGTCGCAGTCCTTGGGTGGTGCCTGGTCGAGGTGAAGGGCCAGGCAACGAAAGAAACACAGGTTATCTTTGTAGGGACCGTTCGAACCACGCACCAAACAGTGCAGGCCTTTGTTCCTGAGGAGGTAGTCGGGAAACGTCGTGGTGGCCGGGGCACCGATCATAAGCGTCGGTAATTTGTTGATGTAGAACACGACGTTCGTGACGTGTTCTACGAACCACTTGGTGTCCGGGCGTTGGAGTCGTCCCCACGTGATGGGGTCGTGGGTCTTGTAGGTGTTGTTTTCCTCGATCAGCGCCCTCAACGTGACTCTATCTTGTAGTAAGACAGGGCTTGGTAAGACACGGGCGTTGTTTATGCTGGGGTAATAATACCGGACCTGGTTCGTTTCCCTGTGTCTTAGAATCAGTCCGTAGGCGAAGTTGACCCTGAAGGCAGATGTCTGATCGTCGTAGATGGCCTGTAGATAGCGATCTAGACCTCGCTCGCCGTTTAGACGAAAGTTGTACTCGTCCTGTACAGGTCGCTCCCGATGGAAATGCTGCCGTATACTCCCCCAGTGCTGGCGGTACACGGCTGCGACGTCCGCTGCTTCAGGTAGAAGATGAAGCGGGGGCTCGCGCAGATCAGCTATAAGGGGCGCTGGTCGCTGTGTGGGGAGGTCCACCTCGTCAACCTCCATCGGGGGAAGAGCCGCCTCGGGTTCACTCGAGGGCCGTGGTCGAGGTGCTGGGGGATCGCTGGTGGGCTGTCGTAACAGGACATGCCCACCCTCTTGATCCAGTCGCTGGCGTTTCGTCGGCGGTTCCACTGGCGGCGCCGCTGGAAGGTCGGGGGTCTCCTTATCCAGCTGGGCCGGGGCGGGTTGCTGAGTCACCTCGTCGTGGTCCTGACCTCCATGAAAGAGGCGTTGGTGCTTCTTTAAATTAGAACATCGGCCAAAGCTGCGTGGACATAACCCGCACGTAAATCGTAAACCGATTCGTCCACCGCCGTCGTCTCGTCCACCGTCATCTCGTCCACCACCACCGTCTCGTCCTCCGGTCGCTCGTCCACCGCCGTCCTCTTCTCCTCCTCCTCCTTCAGGTCGTGGGTGATGGTGCACTCGTCTATGACGGAGCAGATTGTCATGCCTGGTAAATTGAGCGTCGCATAGAGCACAAGAAAACATGATGTTGCCTCTACAGTCACAAGAATGTGAATGCCAGCGTGCTTGTGTGCTCGCCTATTATACCCGTCTTGAGTTTTTTCTGATTGGGTGAATTTTCACGCGCTGTGCGGTGATTGGTGAACATCACAGCCCGTCGATTGGTTAACATCCCAGCCCGTTGATTGGTCCGCTGGCGCGCGTGGCGGTGAAGCTCTTTGATCTTTTCAATCCTTTTTTGACGCGACTTTGTACCAAATAACCACAGTCTTGTAGAGTTCAACCGAGTCCACCACTGACAAGTCCAGACCTGTCGAGTAGACCTGTCTACTCAGTGTTGCACTTCTGCAACAGTGTTCCGATACTAGGGAATGGCATGACGTCACCGCCACTGTTCTAGTACAGTCTCCGAACACTTCTGCAACACTGTTGCAACACTGTTCCGAGTGCAGGTGGCTGGGGAACGGTATGACGTCACAACGTCATGCCACCACGACTCTCTCCCGTGTCTTTATCCATGGGGCCGGGCCTCCACTACTTCATAACGTACAGTGACACGTATTTATGTACAGGAGGCGTTCAAGAACGCCTCCAATACTTCATAACGTACAGTGACACGTATTTATGTACAGGTGGCGTTCAAGAACGCCTCCAAT
>JARFYG010172727.1:0-10644 GCA_030265335.1 Pagurus granosimanus
GAGTTTAGGTTTATCTTGCCACCGAGGCCCAACGTACCCTAGCCACAGTAACGTGGACGAACGACTTAAAAGCTATACTGATCGATGGCCCGAGAAAGTTGCAGTGCGACCACTGGCTCGAGCAGGCTTTTTCTCGGTTGGTCACAGTGACTTTGTCAGGTGTTTTCACTGCGGGAAAGGTCTACACAATTGGCTAGACAGTTGCGACCTGTGGGAGGAACACAAAAGGTGGTACCCCTATTGTTCTTTCGTTCGCCTCTCTCAAAATAAAGATGAAGTCGGCTCACTAGTTGACCGAGATGTTAAATACGTTCCACCGGCTCAGCCGCCGCATTGTGGTAGAAGACCCATGACAGATGAGGACTTGGATCTGTTAATGGAATTAGATATCCCAAAGATGGCTGTCCGTGCGGGTTTTGGCGCTCCTGTGGTCAGAGCGGCTCTTAGGACCCGCCTAGAGAAAAAAGGGGAACCGTATTTATATCAGACAGAGTGTTTGGAAGCCGTACGTGGTATGTTGGATACGGAAAGAAGAGCTCGGTTAAAGGTCCTAAAAAGAGACGACGAACTGGGCCCCGATACAAGCATCCCGAATTGTGGGAGTGGGAAGCACGAATTATTAGGCGGTTCCGGGGGAGACCGATCCGCCGATGGCCTACGTTCGATACCTTCCCCCACGTCCTCTGCCCCTTTACAAGAAGTACCGGTATCCGTTGTTGTTTTGCCACAGTTAATCCCACCGCCATCGCCACCCCGTGCAAACAACGATAATGACAATAATTTTGGAATACCTGGTACAGAATGTGTGGTGTGTAAGGATTCAGTCGCGAGTGTTATTTTCCTGCCTTGCCGACACTTGTCATAAATGCGCTCTAATGTTGGAACAATGCCCCGGGTGTAGGGCGCAGATCAATTTTTCCTTCAAACCCATTTTATTGTAACCGCCCACACAAACCACTTTGGGGATAAACCGAATAATAAAACTAAAAATAAAAAATTGTACTAAGCGATTCCTTGTCTGTTTCACCTCTCCACGTATAAAAGTGTGTAAAATTGAGGGTTTAAATAAAAGCGAAATAATGGAAATTGAAGGTTATATTTGATATGACATTTGTACTCTCTACCCCTTAACCCTTTAGCGGGCCAAAAATAAAAAACAACACACGTAATTTCGTAAAAGTTAAGAACATTTCATAATTTTGTCTGTCGTGTCTCGTCTTGTTTCTACCGGAATCGTCGTCTGATCCGATTCGATGGCAGTAGAAGAATCGCTCACGTCACCGGACACTGTAACTCGGATAAACATCTGGAGGAGCACCGCTGCCTCTTCTGGGAGCGGTTCTGGATATAATTATTTGCAATATCTCATTATTAGGTGGGGCACGTCGACGAGTGAGTGGAGGGGAACGGGTGTAACTAACCACGGTGCATGTACCACCTATGGTGGGCCTTCATTATTTTACATCTTTTACATTTCTTACTGGCCCCGGAGGACTTGTTTTTTCTCGGCGTGCTTTTCTTCTTCCCCTTTCTCTTTGCCACTTTTTTCGATGGTTTCCTCTTGGTGGCTCTTGCCATTATTGTTCCATATGGTCTGCAGCAAACAATGGAATCGTCGACAGCACAACCGAGCCGGGCAGTCTATTTCATATCGGAACCGAATGCGGGTGAAAAGATTTTACTCGGTACAGTGCAACCTAAAACTACACCGAGGCGAATTCTGCAGGTGAATTCGAAATTACGAATCCGCAGTTATGAGCGAAATCTTCAGGCACCTTAAGTAGGTTTACGGCATAGGGCACGGGCGATGGTGTACCCGCCGCCACCGACGGTTTAAAGGATGTGAGGTGGCGATACAGACTGTCTCTTTTGGTCGAATATTGGGCATCAGACATTTCCTCGTGATCCACATTAGGTGACGCCACTATCATAAAAATCAAGGTATCGACGAAACATTGAGAAACCTTAGCATCGTCAATTTCAGTATCGGTATTACGGATTCGTGAGAGGGTCGGCAGAGGTCCAGTCAAGACACCCAGAAAGAGAAGCCCATCGTCGTAGGTGTAGCTCGACCAAAGGCGTTGCACATCGTACGAATCGCTTACCAGAGGCCTCATAGTGGCTACGATATCTGTTTGAACTTTGTTGTCAACTAGGATGGGTTCTAAATGTGAATCTCCCACCATCCACTGGAGGGGTAGAGCTGTTACAGATCTGACAGAATTAGTGGGTCTGTGATAGGAGACTTGAAGAAGAAACTGAGGGTGTTGTTTGGCGAAGGGGGTACTATTGGCCGTCCAGACGCTACCTATTCTGTTATCCAAACGGACCAATGCGTTGATATTGGAGTCCTCGTCCCTGAAGAAAGCTACGGGTTCGCCTCCTGACCACACCGGCAGTTTGTGAAACATCGGTCTCACCTGAACCGACAGTGTATTCCCTCCGGTGGTTCGTAGGGGCATGGATACTCTACCACCGCCGTTCGTATTCACTAAGCTATCGGAGGTTTCTGCCGGATTCGGAATGGCCCCGAACACTAAAAAAACCCACGGTCCCGACACGAACCATTCTCTGAGTAACCGAATATTTCTATCGGGTCTTTTTTCTACTACTAATCTTCCATTATTCCCTTCCGCTCCACCGGGAGGAGCCCGTTGTTCCGAGTCGAAGTCAATGACCTCCCCCACCATCCTGTCTACGTCCATCCTCTGAACAGATTTCTTAAAGTATCGATTTTCCAAACCCGCGGCGCTCTGCATGTACCCGAAACGCCAGTCGCTCGTAGCGGTAGGTGTCACACTGTTTATTATCTTTGCCAGTGAATTGTCAAGCGTCACTTTAAACCATTCTCTCAGTTTAGTTTCTAACGCAGTTTGAATTGAAGCGGAAGGAGGAGGAGAAGAAGAGGCGGTTTCCAAACCCGTCTTCCAGATGGACAAACCAAACACGTGTCTACCGTGACCTTGCTTGGGGCCACCTAAAGCCCAAGGAGGGGTTGTTTGTTCGGGTCCACCACCACCACCACTACCACTTAATGAGTCGGTATCTAATTTCCAACCGGAACAGTATAGAGATCCCGATATTCTTATGCCCGATTCAGATATAGGGCCGTCCGTTGTTCTCGCAATCAACACCCTTCTATCTACATGAGGGTATGACTCTGAGCTGGTCGAGAATGCCGGGACTCCAGATTTGATCTTGTTCCAATCGCCAATGGTGGGTAATGGAGACGCTTCGAATTTAACGTACTTGTGAACTTCCTTTCCGTTTGAGCTATTTCGTTCCACTACTTCTACGGGCATGGTCTTTTGCGAACTGACCAAGGCCCTAATTTTGAGACCCGATTCTGTCGCTGTTCTTATGGACGAGGTCTGAGATAAGACGGGAACGAAATCGGTGTCCGACACCAAACCCGCCCCGCCTCCTCTTCTTGATGGTGATGAGGGTGTACCGTCTCCTAAACTGACTCTCACGGTATAATTGTTTCGATTCAGTATCACTTCTTTAACCTTGGTTATCTGAGTTCCCACTCTGCCTATTATAGAAGATATAGGCGTGTAGGGCAGCAGTCCGGGCATGATGATACCCCCCGGTGACTCCAACGGTGGGAAGAGAGCCCACAGGGAAAGTCTATTGGATGACGGCGATTGGTTTCCACTATCCTTCGATTGCAGTCTACCTCCCAGAACAGCTAGTCTGTCCAGTGCATGTAATGTATCGACAACTTTCAAGGATCCCTCGGACGATACATTATTGGGTAGTAAACCGGTGGCATTTCCTAGTGTGGTGGTGGGAGCATACATGATAGCCCCTATTCTATTGTCACCCCATCCTGTCTCACTATAATGACAGGTCTGATGTGTTCTTTGAAAAATAGCGAATTGGTGGGACCTGGCCACGACCCTTGTGAGGACTCGTCCAAATCCCTAGTGATCGCATACGTGTTCTTGCCAAAACACCCGACGTCATGTTCAGTATTGTGAAGAACAACCTCTTTTTCTACAGTGTCGTTTATTTCGACGAACCGTCTCTGAGGTTGATTCAACGGGAGCTGGGAATACTATATTCACCCCTCCTCCTTTTTCGTACAGGGACGTCTGATTTTGGAAACCTATGACCCATCCCAGGAGAACGGTAGTATCGGACTCGGCAGTGTCCATAGAGGAGGAAGGTGTTAATCCCTCGATGTGACATCTAGTGATAGACGAAGGCACAAATTTATCGGCAGATGCCAACATGGAAAAATATATCACTCCTGGCCTGGCCGGATCTGCAATTTGAGCGATAGAAGCTTCTACCAAAAAAATGTCCTTCAACGTCTTTTCATTACCAGCAGCCACATTTTTCCCATCAGTCGTTGCTAGTTCAGATGCAATAGTAGCACTATGCTTGACTTTCTGGATCGCTCTCTTACTGATAATAGTTTTCAATGACATGTATATCTCGGGCGTGAGCGGGGGGGATTCGCGAGAGCCGTAAACAAAGGTCGTGGTGGGCTGACGTAAGGTGGGCAGTGCTCTGTCCGTACTACAAGGTGACGGGTCACTTCCATGGCCTTCTTTGTCGTCGGGCGCCAATAGTGTACGGATGGGAACATCCGTGGTTTCTCCCGTGTCTGTCAGGGTGTGAGCAACGCCTACTCTGTACGGTCTGTCGAAGGTTGTATCATCATCATCATCTTTGACCGATGAAGGTACTAAGGAAGGGGCAGCTCCGAGCACCTCGTCTAATTTTCTGGTGGAGACATCTCTGTATAAGGTTTTAGTGTTGCCTCGCTATAATAAACTGACGGGTAAAAAGTAGACGAAGGCTGGGTAATCCTCATCAGTACAAAATCCTTGCACGACCATATCTCTTCTAATATGGGTAATGCAGATTGAATCACGGTCACGCCATCGTACATTTCTCCCACAGCACCTCCTTCGTCCACGATGACCACCCGCACCCGATCACCGGCTCCGAGGGAGGAATCTATTTTGCTTAAATCCAATACTATTTCTTCAAGGTTATTCTTACCTGGTTAAAAATGACTGGGGTGGTGGGAACGCTATATTGGGGGCGTCTGAAGTATTTTGTGTAGGCCAAGAAAATATACCGGTCAGTACTTTTTCATTTTCTGAACCATCGTCCAGGGAAGGGGGGACTTTGGTGATAGTAACAGAGATGTTAAGTGGAAGATTGATAGCTGTCGGTAAAACACCGTCTAATATATTAAGTGTCAGTGAATGGTTTTTCAATCCACCACTGATGCGCATTTCGATCGTTTTTATGGGTGAGTCTTTATGAATGGGCCAATTATCTTGAAAGTTATCATTTTCAGTGTGTTGTTGTTGTTGCTGTCTACTATAATAATTGTCCGCACTAGAGGCCATTCTTCTTTTTCGCACGAGGTTTTCTATCCTGTCATCGCTAACTTTAAATCTTAAAGCTGTGATGGAACGTCGCATGATCTCCCTAAATAAACCGTCATTGTTTTCATCTATATCATCATCTCGCATAGCCTGTATGGCGTTAGAGTTGAAAGTCTCGAGGATTTCATCGTCCATTTCACCATCGTTTTCCCACTCCCCGCCACTTCCATTTCTATTCGAATTGTACGTGGGGTTATAACCGGGCACCTCGGTGCCGATTCTCCCCAAGGTCCGGATGAGGGTCGTTGGCCTCGAGATTGTTTCCGCCGCCTTCCTCGTTTCTGCCATCATGATTTACACTAGTTAAGGTACCGTTTGCATTTCTCACGAAGATGGGGATTGTTTTAGTACCCAAATACGATATTAAAAAGGCGATACCTATAAGTAAAAATAATTCTGTCAACCCCCACCATGTGCCGAAGGGTAGAAAGGGTAGAAAGCCAATATTCGTCATCGGGATATAATCATGTAATAACGGGGGTCGGTCTTACCCAGGAGCACACGACACACCTGGTTTGCCCGGTGACCCTCTGGGTAGCCTTAATGGTCTTAATAAAAATGAGTGGAAATGAATACGACCTGCTTTTATCTATTGTAAAAGAGATCGAACAGGATATTAGAGAGGGTCTAAAAGAAAGTGGGATGTCAATAAATTCTGCTCTCTCCAGTCGAGTGCGAACGGGAAATAGATTAGCCAATGACAGCAGATCTCATGACATCAACTTAGATTTCCTAATGTCGAATCTGACCACACATTTGGCAGAACAGTTAAAAGACCCTCGGGGGTATGAAAAGCGAAAATATGCTTATCTGCTCATTGCTAACTTGGAATCACACTTTCGTTTCCTAAAAATACTGATATCAAAATTAATGGGAGATATTCGAGCCGTATTCTCGAAACACGAATGAGAGACCGGAGGGACCGAAAACCA
Source organism: Pagurus granosimanus (assembly GCA_030265335.1). NCBI lineage: Eukaryota > Metazoa > Arthropoda > Malacostraca > Decapoda > Paguridae > Pagurus > Pagurus granosimanus. The sequence goes on from JARFYG010172727.1 coordinate 6,344, forward strand.
ACCCAAAAACCAAGAAGGTGGTAGTTTAGAAGAGCGTCTAGCGGCAGACTGGATTGACGACTCCGTCATCGAAATTAAGAGACCTCATCCGCTGGGGGCGGTTGCACCCCCGGATGCAGTAGACGTAGTGAAAGACCTACACAAGTGTGGCGCTTTTCAGAATATAACCGTGACGGCTCAAATGGTGAGAGAGGTAGCCAAACAATTAATGTGTGAGCACAACCATTTCTTCGACGAGCATTATCTAAATACTGCATTTTACACCTACGTGAAATCAGGTAACTACAGGAATGATACGGATTATACCACTATCGCTTTGCCTCGAAACTATCTCGGTTGGGAGGATTCGGTTGTGCACCTGAAAGTAGAACAGGAATTCCAGGAATTGTACAAACCCACGTTCCAAGTGTGGAGGAGACCCACGACGGAAAAAGTGACTTGGAGACCTGACACCACCACCACCACCACCACCTTTCCTTTCAGAGTAACGTGGTCTAACATTTCCGTTAGTCTGTTAGCCACATTCACCAGGGAGATCACGGACAAATACGAAAGTGTCGCAGAAATAATGTCCTGTCTGTGCGTTCATTTGAAGGACCACATAAGATGTGCAGGTACTATTCTGTTTGCAATCGATAGTTTCAAGCCAAATAAAGACATTGGTCTCAATATTAAAACCGCCCATGAAGAATGTAGATACACGACTTCCGAGTCACCCTTCAGAACGTGGGATACCTGGGTACAGGTATACACTAGTATCAGCTGGGTTAAATTAGTCTGCGACTACCTCTTATTCATAGCTCAGTATCGTCAACCTTTCGTTTCTTATTTGTCCCATCTAGGTGACCCTGACCCTTCTGTACTAAACGGCGACGATAGGTGCGTCACGCAAACCATGGCTCTGGTCTTAGAGAGTATGCCCCCCTGCTGGTTGTCCAAAAGATGGGTAGATACAAAATTGCTGTCCTGGCCCGAACCTAACTCAGTAGTAGTGGAAGGAGGAGGAGGAGGAGGAGCAGCAGGTGGGTTATCATCCATATCCGCTTCATCTATAATTTCAACAACAGCCATCAATGCACAGAGATATAGAGACCAAAATGAGGATGGCAGCGAAGAGGCGATCTTGTCAATAACAACCTCGAACGATCTTCTTAGGTTAAGTTACCCTTCAGCTAAATTCATCGATCTTATATATAATGGCACGTCGACACTGGAGGTGGCAGGTTTGAATATGTTGGTACGTGCACCACCACCACCACCACCTGATGACAACAACCTCGAGCAGAAGAATCAAAGCCGAAATGACCCTGAAGGCATAAAACCTGTTCACGTCTTTGAATTTCCCACTGGGTGCACTCTAACTAGAATGCGTGATGAGGCGATGCCAAATATGTCGATCGATTCGGTTTACGTTAAGAATATGTTATACGAACACAACATAATCATGCAGAGTGAGACATCTGCTAAATCCATCGAAATACTAAACCCTCTTTTCTATACAGACGTTGACTCGGTATTTTCTTCAGACACCCACATGACATCGGTTAAATGGTCTTCGTTGAGATTGTTCACATTCGAAAGGATGGGAGCGGTTGTCGGTTTTTGGACTACTGTGATATTTTAAACTCTGAATCGACTTCCGTGAATGAATTATTCCATACAACTAAAGATGAACTGAAATGTACTAATGCATTCCGTATAGAAATATCGGACACTATAGCAGTGTCCGAAAACATAAAGGAATCGGAGAGACGAATAAATGGATTAAATAGTGACCAATACAGAGTGGCCATTGATGCCGAGATAGCTCTTCTTAAAACTTATCTATGGCAAGCCTTCTTATCAAATACAACGAGTAAACTACAGTCATTTCCAGATGATGCCAGATGATTTTTGGACTACCGTGTTTGTAGAGGGTGGTATTCTGAACTCTGAATTTTCCATACAACTAGTGTCCGAAAACATAAAGGAATCGGAGAGACGAATAAATGAATTAAATAGTGACCGATACAAAGTGACAATTAATGCCGAGAAAGCTCTTCTTAAAACTTATCTGTGGCAAGCATTCTTATTCAAATATATAGCGAGTAAAGATGATGCCAGAAGGGTATAAGAAGCCGGGTCGCTCATTGTTTTTCCACACTTCGTGACCGAACTCAACCCAAGCAGGTCCTTCTGAAAATCATATTTTGCGAATCCAACCTACTTACTTTCGTCATGAATGATACCCCCTTCAGACTTCCTTACCAGATGCAGGAAGAGAGGTATCCGTACCGTTTGTGTGACTATAACCACGATACTGATTACATGAGTGAAGGATACCACTCAAGATACGGTCGGGGCTATTTTCATAGACAACCCTGGTTCACCCCGGTTACACCGGTTGCTTTTCGTTCCACTCCCAGTGCACAGCGACGTGTTAACAGGTGGTACCCCTACTACAGGGAATTTCAACCTAGACTCTGTTCGACCCCCGGAAATCTGAGCATGTTATCCTCTGGGCTTGAGAGTGGTGCGAATGGCGGCGGTGCCAAAGAATGGATGTCTGAACCTGGTGTGGATGTGCAAACGGAACTGATAAGACAGGCACTTCATAGATCATCAGTAGCAATGTTGCTCACTCAAAACGACAACAGTGCCGAACAGCAAGCTCAGCAAAACCACGACGTTACATCCAAGGACGGTGATGCTGTCGATGTATCATCCGTTGACAGTGATGCTGTCGATCTATCGTCCATTGACAGTGAGGCTGTCGATCTATCGTCCGTTGATGGGGTCTCTGGTCGGGTCCCTAGTGACCTGAAGCGTTATGTTGATTTTGAAATGAACAACTACCCACAGGAAATGGGTGTGGCTGGTAGAGAGAATGATGACGATACTGTATGGAGTCTGATTAGTACGCAGTATATCAGAGACAAATTTATTCTATTTAGGTTCTACAAAGGAAAGACTATTTATGCATGGCTATACTATCTAGAAAAAGTACTTCTTCTCTCGTGGATCCATGTATTTAATCTCAGAGCACCTGTTAATGTACCGGATCATGATGGAATGGTGCCTATCATGTACACCTCCAGAGGAAAGTCGTTCGCAATACTAGCTCAATATTGTGTCGATGCACTCAAAATCGATCTGACCTACTCGAACCCTTACAACGGGAAGAATGTATTGCATTACCTATCTTCTACTCCTAGCGTACAATGTCTCGTCCCCTTCGTCGACGTACTCGTATCCTTGTGTTTCAATGAGGAGAATATGCCTAGTGTATTGGCATGTGACCATAATGGATGGACACCTCTCATGATGGCGTACAAGAATAATAATCTCCTGATGATGTTTATATTGATCGACTGTCTAGGTGCCCCTCTCATCCAAGACGATATCACGGTGCCCTTCACCGATGGAGTGACAGTGACCTTCGATCAGTGGACCCACATAATCTCACCCGGTTCTTGCGCCGCCAAGACAGCGTATCAACAAGCAAAGGAAAAGTATACGTTAAAGGGATCCGTCGTAGACGCAAACATTACAATGGAGAATTCCTGCAAGTGCTGCATCTGCCAAGTAGAATTTTCCGAGAATGACCGAAATGCTTGTATTTCAGTGTGGTGCTGCTCCAACCGCATACATGCACACTGTCTGCAAAAATACCTGTCCATGCCCTCTACTTTGGGTTTTAAGTGTCCGATTCGTTTGACGTCGATGAAACCACAGTTTGGTGAGATGGTTCCTAGGACCATCAACAGACTCTCAGAACAACTGAAATCACCGAACGACATCAGGGTTCCGAACCGCAGGGGTTTTGTGAAAAACACCATCCTTAGCCAGCTAATTGACTGTCTCAGGTCTTTCGTGACCTTCGTTCGTTCTCAATCCGACGCTATCGACTTAGCCGATAGCCCTAATGAAAGAAGACTCTTCTCCACCGATGACGAGAAAAACGCCGAGGAAGGGGGGGTGGCAGACCCCATCGTAGCCGACGTCGAGGAGGAAGAGGAAGGGGGGATGGCAGCTAATGGTGTCCGGGGGGATTTTGAACAGGGAGAATCCGGTGAAGGTGATGGAGAAGAAAGTGAAATCAAGATCGTTGTTGATAGTGTTGATAGAGATGAAAATGATGACAATGAGGCGGGGAATGAGGAAGAGGAAGAGGAAGAAGAGGAAGAGGAGGAAGAAGAGGAAGAGGAAGAGGAAGAAGAAAAAGTTGATGTTGATATTGTTAATATAAATAATGAAGATACAGAGGAAGAGGAGAAGGAAGAAGTGGAAGAAGAAGAAGAGGATGAAGAAGAAGAGGGTGA
>JARFYG010199897.1:0-10550 GCA_030265335.1 Pagurus granosimanus
GTGGTTGGTGTTGTTGGTGTTGTTGTTGTGGGCCACGTGGTGGTTGGTGTTGTTGTTGTGGGCCACGTGGTGGGTGTTGTTGTAAAAAAAAACAAAATGGAGACAGTCGCAGATGCCCTTGAGTGACGTCACTTGTTGACGGCAACCCGTGCGGTGAGTCAGTGCAGTGACCTAGTTCTAAAGTGCACATGAACTAGGTCAAGGCTGATCAGCTCGCAGATCAACAAGAAACATCACGCTTTCACTGGAGACAGCTGCAGGCGACCTTGAGTGACGTCACTTGTTGACAGCAACCCGTGCGGTGAGTCAGTGCAGTGACCTAGTTCTAAAGCGCACATGAACTAGGTGAAGGCGGGTCAGCTCGCAGATCAACAAGAAACATCACGTTTTCACTACTCGAGTCATTCGGTGACTAAACGTTTAACTCTTCTCGATAAGGAGGGTGCCAGCTGTCCTAATACCCTTCATCTTTTTTAATTTTTTAATGTTATAAAGCGATAAAGAGTTTTGTTAAACGTGTGTGTTGTGTGTACTGACCCGATGGTTGTCTGGGCGCCGAGTCACGTGACCTCGACAAAAAAAACTATAAAAGGGGAGGTCCAGCGTGCGTTGGGCTTCATTCCAGACTTAACTGGCTACCTAACCTTGCGAATAGCTGCGACTTACTTGACTCTACGAATCTATCCATCTACCCACGATGAACTCTTGCGACTTGTGCGGGGTTGTCTTTACCCAGAGAAAGAGTTTACTACGCCATCGACGAGAGAGACATCCCAGCGGACCTGGCGGAGTCGGAGACCGAGGAGGACGAGCGACCGGAGGACGAGATGACAGCGCTGGTGGTGGACGAGACGACGGAGCTGGTGGTGATGGTGGTGACGACCGAGACGCCGGAGCTGAGGACGCCTGGAGAGGTGCGACCGCCTCACGAGGCTTTGCATGCGGTGACTGCGGTCGGGCGTTTACCCGGGCGAGTCATTTAAAACGCCATCGAGGCCTGGTTCACCGCGGTCTACCTACAGAGGGACCTACCCAGAGGGGTGGCCAGAGGGCTAGCGAACCGCTGAAGCCCCCTAGACAGCGTGTGTTAACATCGCCAGAGACCGTTCAACCCGTCTACGAGCCTCGCCTACCTTCTACGAGCACCGGGAGAGGTGCGACCGACCCACGCCGCTTGATATGCGATGACTGCGATCGAGCGTTTATCCGGGTAGATAATTTAAAACGACATCGACGCCTGGTCCACGGCGATCCACCTACAGAGGGTCCTTCCCAGAGGACTGTCCAGAGGGATAGCGAACCGCTGGAGCCCCCTAGTAAGCGGCGTCGTGTGTTAGCACCACCAGAGGCTGAGCAGCCAGCCCACGAGTCTCTGCTACCTTCTACGAGCGACCAGCCCTACGCAGAGGCTGTCCCGATGGGGGACGCGTCCCCGGCATCACCAGACCGGGCTACGGTCTCCGGCTTCGTGGTGGATGGGAGCGAGCCCCCTCTCAACGCTCTACCCGAGGCCTCGGACATCGCTGCCCTGTACCGACAGCACTGGCCCACCATACGGCACCATAGTCACCGTGGGGGTCTTGTCCAGGACCGCTACAACATCCGTCTCAACGGCGAGCGCGACCTGGATCGCTGGATACAAGCCATCTACGATGATCAGACGACGGCGTTTAAGTTAAACTTCGCCTACGGCTTGATCCTACGGCACCGTGAGACCAACCAGGTGCGCTATTACTACCCGAGCCTCAACAACGCTCGGGTGTTACCGACGCCCTATTTAATACAGAACAGGGCGAGCTTAACAACGCTGCTAGAAGAGAACACGGTCTACAAGACGCACGATGCGATGACGTGGGGTCGCTTACAACGTCCTGACACGAAGTGGTTTGTGGAACACGTCACCAACGTCCTCTTCTACGTGAACAAACTGCCCGAGATCATGATAGGGGCACCCACCACCACGACCTTCCCCGATTATTTACTCGACAACCGAGGTCTGTACGCCCTGGTCAACGGTTCAAACGGTCCCTACCAAGACAACCTCTGCTTTTTTCGATGTCTAGCTATCCACCTCGATGGAGCACCACCGAAAGACTGCGACACCGAAGCACAGCGGTACTTCCGAAAGTACTTGAAGGATCTTGAGATGATGGCGAAACACTTCCGAGGCGTCCCCCTCACTCGCCTAGACCGTGCAGAGACGTTATTTCAGATCAACATCGCCGTCTACACCCTATCGCTCGAGACCGAGATACCACACGCGGTCTGCGTTCGACGGTCGATGGGTCAACACAGCTCCACGATGACGTTGAACCTGTACCAACGCCACTTCAGTTATGTGAAGGACAGAGCTCTCTACGCACACCAATACCAGTGTCAGCAGTGTGGTCAGAACTTTCAGCGCTCCTTTAATCTTCACCGTCACGAGAAGACATGCGACGTCTCGATCAAGAAGCGATACCCAGGGGGTGTCTTTCACAACACCCCTACGATATTCGACGAGCTGCAGGAGGAAGGTCTCTCACTCCCCCACGACGCCTTGTATTTCCCGTACCGGGCCTGTTTCGACTTCGAAGCCTACCTACAACCTTTAGAGTCGAACGACACCACCAGTAAAACTGTATGGATCGATCGTCATATACCGATGAGTGTGAGTGTCAACGCCAACGTCCCGGGCTACCAGCAGCCTCGCTGTTTCGTCTCTGACGGGGATCCCTACACGCTGATGGCGACCTTCATCGAGTACCTCAACGAGATCAGCGCTGCCAGTTACCAACGCATGCTGTTGAAGTTTGAAGGCGTGTTAGCGGCGTTAGACGCTCGGATTCCACCCCAGATACCGGGTGAACCTCAACCTAAACCACCGCCCTACGCCGCTGTGTTGAAGACCAAACTTTTAAACTACCTGGTGCAACTCCCGGTCCTGGGCTTCAACACAGGTCGGTACGATTTCAACATGGTGAAGCGGTACATGTACCCCTACCTGGCTCATCGACAAACGTTGAAGTACGTGATCAAAAAACAACAGAGTCACATGTCGATCGCCACAGATACCCTTCTGTTTTTAGACGTCTGCAACTACCTGGCGCCTAATTTCAGCTACGACAAATGGGTCAAAGCCTACGACTGCAAGCTGGTGAAGGGCACATTTTGCTACACCTACGTGGATAGTTTAGCCCGCCTAGAGGAGACCTGTCTACCACCCAAAGAGGCGTTTAACAACACGTTGAAAAACACGACTTTATCCAGCGAAGACTACGCAGCGCTACAACACGTGTGGGATCGGGAAGGGATGGCCACCCTCAAAGATTTCCTCATATGGTATAACAACCTCGACGTGGATCCCTTCATGGAGGCTGCGGAGAAAATGGCCTCCTTCTATCGTGAGCTAGGCGTCGATGTCTTCAAGCAGTGTATCAGCATTCCGGGCTTGACCCTACGCTACGTGTTTCAAGACCTGTCCGATTTTTTTTCACTGGTGGAAGATCGTGATGCGGACATGTACAGGTGTTTAAAGGACAATATCGTCGGTGGACCCTCGATCATCTTCACCCGCCACCACGAAGCCGGCGTCACCAAGATACGGGGTGGTAAGATGTGTCAGAAGATTGTAGGGTTTGATGCCAACGCTTTATACCTCGCCTGCCTAGCGTCAGACATGCCCGCGGGTCACTACACCCGTTGGTTACCCACAGAGACCGAGGGGGTCTTCGCACTACGCCGATCCACCACCCACATCGCTAATCAATGGTTAGATTGGCAGACCCAACTCACCGGTATCCCCATACGACATCAAGGCAACCATACGGAGAAGCGGATTGGGGATCGACGATTACCCGTGGATGGTTTTGCCATGGTGGATGGGCAACCCACGGTCTACCAGTTTAAAGGCTGTTACTGGCACGCCCACGAGTGCGCCTTCACGCGCGGTCAGTACAACACGAGACGGGGGAAAACAGCGGAAGACCTACGAACTGAGACCCGATACAACGAAGCTTACATCCGATCCTTGGGCTACGCTTACATTGATGTGTGGGAGTGTGAGTTTCACGCTGAACGGCAACGTGTCCCGGCTTTGGCCGCTTTTTTGAAGACTCGCAGTCACCCTCTCCACCGCTATACGACCCGAACCCAGCCACAGCTTTTAGACGCAGTCCGTACCCAGGATCTGTTTGGTTTTGTAGAGTGTGACCTACACGTCCCCGATCACCTGAAACCCAAGTTCGCCGAGTGTCCACCCATCTTTAAAAACACCACGGTCTCTCGAGAGGACATCGGCCCCCACATGAAGGCGTATGCCGAGGCGACTGGTATTTTAACGACCCCCAGACGTATGTTGATCGGGAGTATGTGGGGTAAGAAGATTCTCTTGGGAACACCACTTCTTCGCTGGTACCTGAACCACGGACTCGTCGTCACACGCATCTACCAGGTGATACAGTATCGACCCAGCACGTGCTTCAAACCGTTTGCTGACCATGTGACGCGAGCCCGTCGAGAAGGCGATACCGACCCCGCCAAGAAACTCATCGGTGAAACGATGAAGCTGTTGGGGAACTCTGCCTACGGCAAAACCATCACCAACCTCGACACCCACACCAATGTCCATATCTGCGACGCGGCCAAAGCTCGACGCCTCATCAATTCGCCTTATTTTCGAGAGACGTCTGTCATCGACGCTACCACCTTTGAAGTGAGTACGGCCAAGAAGACCATCAACTACAATCTACCTTTACAAATCGGGTGCATGGTCTACCAGTACGGCAAACAACGCATGTTGGAGTTTTACTACGATTTTATGGACAAGTTCTTCGACCGCAGTGACTGGGAGTACTGCGAGATGGACACCGATTCGGCCTACATCGCGGTCGCTCACACCGATTGGGAATCCCTGGTGAAACCAGAACAGCGACAAGCCTACGACGCTGAGCGGGACCAATGGCTTCCACGGCGTGAACACTACGACTTCGACAAGCGAACCCCCGGGTTGTTCAAGGAAGAATGGAGCGGTGAAGAGATGTCATCGCTCTGTTCGAAGACGTACTATTGTTCCGGGACCGGGGGTGATAAGTTCTCCTGCAAAGGTGTGAGTCGCACCAACATCACCATGGCGCTGTACCGCGATGTGCTACGCACCCAGAAGAGTGCCTTGGGTACCAACCGTGGGATGCGTCTCTACCCTCGAGACAACGAGATGCGCTCGTACGCTCAACACAAGGCAGCCTTCACGTATTTCTACGGAAAGCGCAAAGTCCTCGACGACGGTATCTCTACGACCTATCTAGACATCTAACAGCTCCAACGACACCAACCCCAACCAGCTCTAGCCACCATCACCACCACCACCACCACCACCAGCACCACCACTACCTCTACCCACCAGCGACGTCTCTACTCTACTCTACCACCAGCGACGAGCGACCCGCAGCCCTCTTTACCACCACGAGGGTCATTCCAACGGTCCTTTTCAGGACCCCTCAACTCTTACGAAAGAGATTTTTCAATTGATTTGCTAACACCAGTCCCCACGCCCAACAAACCCCAACACGTCACACACCTTACACACACAAACACCTACACACCAGATCACACACCCGTCTAAGACACTGGAACACGGTTTTTTTTTTGGTGAGTACTCATTTTTTTATTTTTTATTGGCTGAACAACAACACGAACTCGAATCCATTTTTTATTTACAATGTTCAATTCAGGTCTGTGCTCCAAAACGGGGCATCGATCAGGAAAGCGTGGTCGATCACATCGTACACCATCACGTCATTCTCCAGGGGTGGGCCTTCGAACAGGGCCACGATCTGCGACATGGGGACATCTCGCGCTCGATGTAAGGCGTAGTACAACGCGTATTGACCGCACACCGCCGTGGTGTCACTTTGTAACGTCCGCGTATTCCAGGTCCAGCGTTGTGTCGTCTCGGTCAACCACCGCGTGATCAGGGATGACAACGGCGGTAAGCCGTACGAATCGAAATACTCCCCGTACCCATCACGATCGAAGAACACGGCCACCCAGTGTTCCCCGGGACGATCACACGGGTCCGTATTCAAGATATACCCGACGGGTGGATGCGGGTGAGGGGGTCTATGATTCCGGGGAAACACGCCTTGAAACACGGGCGATGTCCGGGGGTCTTCGGCCAACACCCGTTCCAGTTGTGTCGTGTTCATCCTAGGTGTTCGTTTACGTCTGAAAGTCGCACAGGATCTGTCGGTTACGGTCCACTTCAATCACGTTGTCGAATTCCGCGTAACAAATCACGTTGATCGTCTTGAGTAGCGGGGCTCCGAACTTCATCTCCAGGCGGAGGTCTCCTTTCTGAATAGGGATAAACTCGGCATCGCTGTGTAAGTTGGGGGACAGGTCAAAACAGAACAAGGTGTAGCCGTTGGGGAACTCGTGGCGGGAGATGGCGTTCCCGTCGTCTCGGTAGGCTTTCCCCACGCCCGTGAACAAGTTGAAGTACGACCGCACGTACAAATGCTCGCTGAAGCGTGGTGTGAGGGGTTGTGCAGGAATTTGGCGACCGTTCACGTGTAGCGCCAGGTAGTTCAAGAACATGTGTTGAAATTGAAAGGGGTTTTCCATATAAGTACCGTCGAAGGCTGTGTTGTTGACCATGCAGAGAATGAGCCGTTTCGGGAGTACGCCCAGGAACAAATTTTGTTCGTTGACGGTGGTTTGGCCTTGGGGCACGGCGAAGTACTTGGTGAGCACCCGTCGAATCGGGTATTGGGCTGGCTTTTTGTCCAAGACCTTGACATGGGCGAGTTGGAGCGGTGGGCTGACTTGGACTTTGCGAACGTGCAGTTGGACGTCTTCGAGGACGACTTTGTAATCGGGTTGTTCTTGGTTGGTGAGTAAGCTGAAGGCGTCTTTAGCCCGGGTGAGTCGCACGCGTACGGTGACGTGGTTGAGGAGATACCGGTCTTGAAACCCGATGTCTGTGTGGAGTCGGCCGAGCAGGTCGACCGATCGACTTTTTGCCGTGTGCCGCATGCGATGGACAAACCCCGGATTCTCACCGCTGTTGCTGTTGAACTGCCCCGCCTTGTCTTTGTACCAGAGGGCTGTGGTGAGTTGGGAGTCTTTCGCTTCCCGACCGTACGACAGTAAGGTTTCGATGTACGCTCGGTAAGGGTACATGTTGGTCGAGGCACTCACCAACTTATCGTTTAAGCTGACATCCACCTGCTGCCATAGACTGTGCAGCCACAGGTTGGTGGGGGCGACTTCATCCTCCTCCTCCAACGCCGTCCCATCGCCCTTGACGATTTTCGCTTTGACGTACAACAAGGTATTCGTCAAATCCAGGTACGTGTCCGCGTCCGCGTTGGTGATGCGGAATTCGACGGGGCCACCATCGCTGATACTCGCCACGGGACTGTACGTTTCACACCGGTTTGTCACCACACTACCCTGGGTCGGTCGCGGTGCCCATAAATCAAACTCGCTGTTCATCCCATCACACGTCGGTGGTTGTATGAACGGCATGTCTCTGGTTTAACCGAAGATATCGGGGTGTAGGGGTCGCCGTCTCCCGCTCCCAAAGGCGCTCGCTGAAGGTCTCGCTGAGGATCTCGCTGAGCGTCTCGCTGAGGGTCTCGCTGCGGGTCTCGCTGAGGTTCTCGCTCGAGTGACACGGCCACGTGTCGACCGAGCTTTTATACCCTGTCGGGAACCCCCTCGACGTTTGGCTTCGGTGATGAGGTGGTCGACGGCTTCCGTCGCACGACGTGCCATGGCCCGTTTGACAGGAACACCCCGGACCACATCCTGCACAGTGTCCAGACCGCTGTGGAACGCCTGTCGACCGATGGCTTTCGCCCCTTGCAGCGCTAGCGGTTTGATCAATTTGAACACGCCGCTTAAGATGTTCCCCAGACCATGACCCCGTTGATGGAGGCTCCCTCTGAAGACGTTTAACCCACCACCGGCTTGTCGGGTGTAGTAGTTGAGGTAGGCTTGGTGTCGCGCTGTCATCGTGTTAGGTGAACTGAGCCGACCGCTTCCGTCGAAAGTGTAGTGTCACGATCACTTTACCGCGGGAGAATGGGACCGAGCGCCCGTAGTCGTCTCTTATATCGATTTCCACCGTGGTGAACTCTTTCTTCTGCACGGGGAGATATTGAATATGTTGAAATTCACGACTCACTTGAACGCCGTTGTTCCGATGATCGATACTCACCGCCCGTAACAGAGGGGCGAGGGTATCCCCGACCACCCGCGGTTCTATCACATCGCAGTACAGGTACAACGCTTGAAGCCCGGTATCGAGCTCATGCTCTCGGTTCGGTACCCCTTCGTAGGGTTCATGCCCCGGTACACTGACCTTGGTGTCGAACTCCATCCCCAGCAATTGATGTAAGCGTCGACTCATCTCAAACTGTACCCGCTTCTTGAACCGGAGTTGAAACACCTGACGCTCTTCATCAAAGTCGAAGGTCAAGGCGTCTTTGATGTCGTGCAGTGTGGAGAGATGGGTGTGTTTCAACAATCGATCCAAGGCACGGGCCAGCACCTTGGGGGAGTGGTAGTAGCCCGCAGGCAGTGTGAGTCGGTGCATGGGTTCCGAAGCGCGGTGCTCCATCTGGATGATATCGATGTACACTTCATCGGGCTGGATGTTGAACCACGTATGGGGGTACTGAACACTCACTAAGCCGCATTCCCACGCCCCCGTCAATCGGATAGCCTGGGGAAGTTGGGTGGTATAATGGGTGACGGTATTGTTGGGAAACACCCCCATGGAACTGTTGCTGGGTAGTGCGACGTAAAACATCTCGTCGTCGACCAGGACACTACAGCACTGTGGGGTTTGGGTTGGGGATCGGTCTTTTAATAGGGGCTCCAACGGCACGGGATCCCCCGCCTTTGTCGCGTGTTGAGGCAGGGTCGGTGTCGCGCTGTCATCGTGTTAGGTGAACTGCGCCGACCGCTTCCGTCGAAAGTGTAGGGTCACGATCACCTTTCCCCGGGAGAATGGGACCGAGCGCCCGTCGTCGTCTCTTATATCGATGTCCACCGTGGTGAACTCTTTCTTCTGCACGGGGAGGTATTGAATATGGTCAAATTCACGACTCACTTGAACGCCGTTGTTCCGATGATCGATACTCACCGCCCGTAACAGAGGGGCGATGGTATCCCCGACCACCCAGGGTTCTACCACATCGCAGTACAGGTACAACGCTTGAAGCCCGGTATCGAGCTCATGCTCTCGGGTCGGTACCCCTTCGAAGGGTTCATGCCCCGGTATACTGACCAGGTAGTCGAACTCCATCCCCAGCAATTGATGTAAGCGTGGACTCATCCCAAATTGTACCCGCTTCTTGAACCGGAGTTGAAACACCTGACGTTCTTCATCAAAGTCGAACGTCAAGGCGTCTTTGATGTCGTGCAGCGTGGCGAGATGGGTGTGGTTCAACACCCTGTCTAAGGCACGGGTCAGGGCCTTGGGAGACGCGTAGTACCCCGCAGGGAGTGTGAGTCGATGCATGGGTTCCGAAGCGCGGTGCTCCATCTGGATGATATCGATGTACACTTCACCGGGTTGGACGTTGAACCACGTATGGGGGTACTGAAACCCCACTAAGCCGCATTCCCACTCGCCCGTCAAGCGGATAGCCTGGGGGAGTTGGGTGGTATAATGGGTGACGGTATTGTTGGGAAACACCCCCATGGAGCTGTTGCTGGGTAGTGTCACGTAAAACATCTCGTCGTCGACCAGAGCACCACGGCACTGTGGGCTGGTGGCTGGCGGGAGCGTCTTTTAATAGGGGCTCCAACGGAACGGGGGTCGTCGCTGTCGCCCACTGGGTCGCCCACTGGGTCGCCCAGGGGTGGATCGTCTCTGTGCGGTGCGTGGTGCGGTGCGTGGTGCGGCTCGTGGTGCGGCTCGTTGAGTCCCCCGTGGAGTCCCCCTTGGGGTCGCCTGCTGGGTCGCCTTTTGGGTCGCCTGCTGGGTCGCTTTTTGGGTCGCCTTCTGGGTCGCTCGCTGGCGGGCTCGCCCGGCGGCTTTCCGCGGCGTGCTTCCAGCGGGTGGGCCGCTTCTCCGCGGGGTGCTCTGTCTGAGCGTGGCGGCTCTGTCTGCGTTGAATAAGCCGCTCCGCCGCGCGCGGGAGGGGGTGCCGCGGCCGCCCCGCCCCGCAGAGGGTCCCAGGGCGTGCCCGACAGGGACGCCTACGGGGTGCTCTGTGAGGTTCTCTGTGAGGTTCTCTGTGAGGTTCTCTGTGAGGTTCTCTGTGAGGTTCTCTGTGAGGGTGTCGTTGAGGCCACTGGGCTGGTGATGGGGTGTCCGAGGGGGTGTGTAGTAGAGTTGGGCGGGGGATCTCAGTGGGGTTCTCTGTGAGGCTCTCTGTAAGGCTCTCTGTGAGGTGCCTTTTGAGCGTGGGGACGACGTCTCGATCGGGCTGGACAAGTCCTGAAGGGAGGCTAGGGAGGACGCACTAGACCTAGGTGGTCGAGGTGGCGTCTCTAACACCGATCGACTGAAGTCGGGGTGGTCAGGGTACCACCAGGTTCTGTTGGGGATCCAG
>JARFYG010254735.1:0-10012 GCA_030265335.1 Pagurus granosimanus
GAGTTTATATATATATATATATATATATATATATATATATATAACATATTTATGAACATACCAATTGATGCAAATAATGATTGATAATTTTGGCTATAAATTTATCGACCTCCGTATTGTCTAATAGGTAAATATATGATGGCCTCTCCTGTGTCTCCAGGCCAACCAAAGGCGAACCACTCCGGCACCAAGTACCGGGTTAGTCAATGACATAATTATATGGCATGGTCCAAAAGCCACCGTATTGAGTCTAGGAATAGTTTCACCAAAAGTTTCGTTTATGGAAATGTGGTCGTTGATGACTCGGGTATCACAAATATGCTGACGTGCACAGGCTAGGTTTTTGGTGTAATTAGGATATTAATTATTCTTAAAATTAAATGTCTTGTTATAACCTATATACATTATAATACACATGCTGATCTTGTTGACAATATCATACTATTGACTCAAAAGAATTCATCTACCATGTCTTTAATCATATTTGTATATCCCAGTAATAGATAAAGTGCATAATATATTTCGATTATATTGACATTATCATAATTATGTAGTGTAGGCTTAACATTTACACACGTTTATTAACCCTAGGAGTTCACTAGGACATGTTTGAAAAAGTTAACTAAATCCATTGATGATACATTTAGAATGATCGTCATGCAATATGGCGTGAGGAATGCTTCAATCAAACATTCAGATCGAATAACTCTTGTTCTCACCTACATGAACTTCCGCCAACAATCCAGCTATTCACAGTTTACAGCTGTACTTGCCAACTAATCCATATGTTCTCAGTACTTTTCATAATATTGTTCTATCTAGGCTTTCATAGGTTTTTTCCACATCCATGTAGGCAAAATACAACTTCCTTTCTTTCTTCATGTTTTTTCTACAAAATACCTCCAGGAGAAGATCTGAGCTATAAATCATATTCTCTGTCTGACCCCTCCATGTTCTTCACCTACACTTTGCGCTGTTATGGGCTACCTATCACTCCCTCGATAACTATCCTACAGTACATCTTCCCTCATAATCCTCCTGTGGTCATCCCACCCCCCTCTCTCTCTCTCTCTCACACTTTCCTTTCATCATATACAGAATGGCTATTATACCTGGTTTCCAGTTGTCCGGTAATTTTCCTTTCTCCCATGATATTCTACACATTACTCGACAGATCCATCCAATCACTACCTCACCTACATACTTTAGAATCTAACCACACACTCCACCTATTTCTGCATCCTCATCTTTACAATCTTCGAATCCTCACACACTTCTGATTTCTTGATCCCACCTTCTCCATTGTTCCTCTCTTACTTTCTTTTCCGTGTCAATCCCCATCCAATTATGTGTGCAACTGTGTTATGTTCTTCACTCAACAGTTCGATAAAGTTCCATCTACATTTCGCGACTTGCTCGGGTTTATATACTAATATTCCCCCTTTTTATCTGTATATGACAGAAATAAGAATTTATGAAAATAATTATCTATCCTCGGTGAACTGAACAGTAATTACAGCTGACGCCAAGAAGGTGTTGCCAATGGGTTTTGTTCATCTTCTTGAACACATATTTGTCTAAGTCTGCATGTTTTTGTCCTGTTTTTGTTAATGAAGATCGAGAGAGAAAGAGCGCGAAAGAGAGAGATAAAGAGCGAACGAGATGGACCATGCATATTACTTCCAGCATATTTGGTATCAGACTATCAGTACACCACATGAAGTAGTTCTTATAATACCGATACAACCTGTGATTTAGATACATTATACGATGAATTATCGTGAATCCTAGTCATTTTTCAATAGGAATGGTTTCAATACAAGTTGTAATTCATATGTTTTATCCACCAACTTTAATCCTAAAATCAATTAATGAAATCAACAAAAACATATGGCATTCCAGGGATTCGAACCTAGGATGTTCAAACCGAAATTCATTACGCTATGAAGACAGTTAAAGAATTATGCACAAACTTGCGATTTAAGATACAGTTTTGAACACTGCATATTAATCTGAGAATGTGCTTACATCCCAACTGCGTTATCGTAGACTAACGTATAGTCTATTTGAATAAAAAAAGTAATTAATGGTGCTCTTGACCCGTGGTCTCTATATACTACTTCTGAACCTGAATTAATTCATGTGTTTTCCACCAACCAACTTTACTCCTAAACTCAATTAATGAAATCAACAAATACATTTGACAGTTCAGGGATTCGAACCTAGGATGCTTAAACCAAAATTAAGTTGCATTTATGCAGCACGCTATGAAGACACCGAGAGCCCAGATAACTTGTATGATGACCCAAGGTGCCAGTCCATTAATCCCTTCTGTACGCCTATTTTACTTTCTTCTAGCTAACATACAGATTTTTTTCAGTTTTAAGTGGGCCTCCAGCAATAAATAGGTTTCGAACCATCTTAATAGTTAACCCTTTTTACTACCACATAACTGTTTCAGCTGCACAATATCGTCGAATTATAGGTAGACTAAAATTTTAAAAACGTCGCCGATCCAGAAGGGGTTAATATCTGCAATCAATGCACTGGTCAAGATTCCAGGCCGCAACCACTCTTTCTGTTCATAGTATCTCTGGATATAATACCTGGACTTGACTCGGTCTTAAATAACGCAGTCTTCCCCAAGGTCTCTACCACTCAAGGATGACCCCCGTCAAAACCATGGTGTGAATCAGTTTCATAGATGTTACAATGGCTCACCATCATAAGTTTATATTAAGTTTATTTCAGTTCAGTAGATCCCATAAATGTATTATGTTTTTTTGGTTCACAACCAGTGTTCGAGCAGTGAGTTGAATGTGGTGTTGTGTAATGATCAAGTGTTGAGTCACTATTTTGGTTATACTGGCTTTATATTTTTGTGTGTTCAAGATGCCTATTATTTTGCTCACATTCCGATTTATGTCTAGAAGGGTCCAGAAGCACGTTTTATCTTTTCCCATTTTTTAAACAGTGCGAAATATTGTAATCCAATTAATATTAATTGGGTATATATTGATTCAGTATGCATATTATTGTGGTATGCATTATATAAGCATTTTCTGTTTAGTTGTTAAATGGTTCTACTTTTCATAGTATGATTATTATGTTATGTAAAAACTTATAATTAACCCCTTACCGTCGGGTCCTGGCAATATCAGGGCGAGAATAAATGAACTATCCTGCGGGCCCCGCCTTTTAAAATCAAGTACGTGGAGGTGTTCGTCTCCATCCCAGGGCTTCCCCTGGTGCACTGACACAGAGTCTCTCATGAGACTGCAGAGTTGCCAGTAGCACGTGTAGTGGGCCACTATACGTGCATAGTGAATATACTCCCATGTTAGCGGTAATGCTGAGTGACAACCACGAGTGATACAAAGCTCGTTCTGGTCTCAAAATGAAGCTTTTATCGCCTACTGTTTTGCTGAATACATTTATTTTCATGTAGTATACTTGATTTATCATTCAGGAGCGCCTGAATTTGCCCAAAATGGCCCGCTCAGCAGGGGTTAAGAACCATTTGTTCAGCCGGCTCGAGTGGAGCCATCTGTTGTCAGTGGAGACCGGCTGGACGGTTCTCAGTCAGTTTTTAAAGACTAACACCTCACACAATGGCATTTATTATTTATATATTATAATACACTTTTACAAATTCATTGACATTCTTCACAGGAGCATTTTAACTGTTTCGCGCACGATAACTCGTTACGCGTCATTAGCGAAACTTTCCCTAAGTGCAGGATGACGTGTAACGTGTCGTTAAAACTTAAGATATTCGCCAAAAATTATGTTTTAGCCTGACACGCGTCATACTTGGTATACTTACTAGGAACTAAGTTTCCTTTCACTGGAAATCGTTGGCAACCCCCTCGGATGACAGGTTTGGACGTGGGGATAAAGTGAAGTTGCGTGCGGAGTCAGTTCTACCGCATAGCTTACCGAGTGAATAGGGTGGCTCAGATAGAAGTTTGTGAGTGACATTGGAAACTTATGAAACTTACCCGTGCCTGAAAGAGTTAACGTAATATTAGACAAACTCTAAAGGGTGTGTGTGGCAGGGTTTTTTTTTGTCCCTCTTTTACTGCAGATATATATGTTTTCTTCCTTTTTGTTTTAACTAGTCTTTAACTAGTCTATGTAGAGCCGCAATCTTGGCCTTATTAAGGTAAGCCAGTATACATTAGTTTTGGTGAAGGAGTATGAGAAGCATTCTTCGCTGGCATATATTTATTCCTGCAGTGGCTAGTGTTTAATTCCAACCGATATTTATCTATTTCATGTGCAATATATTAGCTAGGGCTCCAGTCTACTAGGGTTGCTTGCCAAAGTAGTGGGTGGTGGACTTCTATAGTCTGTCAGTTACAGAGCGGATTACTTCAGCCAAGCAAACCAATAGTCTGGACAAAATAGTTGTTGGCGTTTTTTATTTGTGTCTCAGTGATCCGCAGTTAGGCTAGTTGCCTACCTGGGTATTCTGAATCGTTAGGCTTCATTAGATGTGTGGAGGTTGATATGTGTTTGGTTGTTCCATGATTAATTTGTTTATGCTTGATAATTTGTTTATGCTTGATAATTGCTTCATTACTTTAGCATTTATTGTTGGCATGCATTTACCATAATTTTATTAACATAATTAACTCTTTCGCGCACGATGGCACATTACGCGTCCATAGCGAAACTTTCTCCAAGTGCACGATGACGCGTAACGCGTCCTCAAAACTTAAAATATTTGCCAAAAATTAAGTTTTTGCTTGACACGCGTCATATTTCGTAAACTTACTGAAGGATAAGTTTTTTTTCACTGGAAACACTTTGCAACCCCCTCGGACGACAGGTTTGGACGTGGGAATAAAGAGAAGTGGCACGCGGAGTCAGTTTTACCGCAGAGCTTACCGAGTGAATAGGGTGGCTCAGATTGAGTTTGAGAGTGACATAGGAAACTTATGGAAACTTACCAGTGCTTGAAAGTTAAAATCGGAGTTTTCTCTTCTTGGTGCAGCTTAACTCTTTCAGGCACGGGTAAGTTTCATAAGTTTCCAATATCACTCACAAACTCTATCTGAGCCACCCTATTCACTCAGTAAGCTGTGCAGTAGAACTGACTCCGCGCGCCACTTCACTTTATCCCCACGTCCAAACCTCTCGTCCGAGGGGGTATCCAACAGTTTCCAGTGAAAGAAAACTTATTCGCCAGTAAGTATACCAAATATGACGCACGTCAGGCAAAAACTTAATTTTTGGCAAATATTTTAAGTTTTAACCCATTAAGCGCGATAATGATGTGGGTGTCAGGGTAGTTATTTGTGTAATTCTAGGCCTGAATTCTGATAGAATTCATTATATTTACTATATAAACCAAAATTATCTTTCAATTTTCTTTTATTTCACATATATGATGTATATATGAACCTTCAAGAGTGATAAAATAAGTATACGCAAAGCATTTGGGTGGCGAAATAACGAGAAATTCACCACCCGGTTCAAATCAACATTTTGACTCTCACTCTACATTCCTCCACGCTCGCTCTCACTGAGCAAACCCAATGACTTCCCTTGTCTTCCTCTCGCTCTCCCCCCCCCCCCTACTACTTGTTGGAGAAGAAATCAATAAAAGATGAAAATAAGAGGGAAAATAGGTAATAATTGATGAGAGGTATGGGGGGGGGGGAAATGGGGGAAGGGGAGGGGTGAGAAACATATAGGTGAATGGAATCAAGAGCTAGAGAGGTATTGCATCATGTTTTGACATATTCCTTTGTTTTTCGAACCCCTGGGTATATTTTTTTTTTTTTTTTTTTATGGTCCTGCTTCCGGAAGGCCTATCGCGTTCGCTATGGTCAACCTTCTGGAAGGCCTATCATGCTTGGTGGGTTAAGGACGCATTACGCGTCATCCTGCACTTGGGGAAAGTTTCGCTAATGGCGCGTAACGCGTCATCGTGAGCGAAAGAGTTAAAAACCTCAGTATTGCTATTTGTTACTTAGTTTCATTAATAGTTGTGGTTCAAGATATGTGTCCACCACAACTAAGGGTTCCAGTTATTTGCATTTTTTGTATAGTGGAACCAGTTCGGGGATTTTGTGCACCTTTGGTCCTAAGAGAGCTTGGAATTTGCGTATGAACTCTGGGGCTGGATACTCAAAACTCTGCTTTATTGGTCTTATGGCACCTTCCACTAAGGACAGAATATGGTGCCATAGTTTATGGCGACATTTCCCATACACAAATAATTTTAAAAACACTGTATGTTGTTCGTAAGTCGGTAAGGCGAAATAACTCGGTATTCTCACCGTATTTCACTCCACCAATCACACAGACTTATTATTCTTGCCTTATAAAATACCGACCAATCACAAGCGAGATGAACTGAAATCAGCTGAGAATTTGTTAACAAAATGACACGAACACAGAGAGATGATGTGTTACCTCCAAGCTATTATTATGTCTGTATTGTTAATATAACAGTTATTATCGAACAAATATGGCTCTCCAAGTATGTCAAGGGGAGACTGTTAAAATGTACGAAATATATAAGCAGGATTGGAAGGATTCGAGTCTTGGAGTTCACAATATAGGCCTATCCTATTTTTGTTTTTCGGCTAGGCTAGGCTAGCTGGCTTTTTATTTATTTATTTTTTTTTTTTTGGAACACAAGCAGTAAAGTTTGTTTTCCCCTTATCCTATTACAATGAGGCTAGACCTAAGTTTAGCCTATATTACTATCATTGTTTAGTTATTAAATGAGCTGCCCATCGATTGATCTCATTAATAACAATATCTATAGGCCAGTAATTAGTTTTCTAATGAATGAAAATAAGTTTAATGAGTGCACACGGACACAATTGAAGGGATTTACCTATGCCCATATTATAATCTTTCAACTCTTAATAGAGGCCTTTATGGTGTGACACGACTTGGTCCATCACAAAATATCTTTATATCCTATGGATGTCATGTAAAAAAGCCACAGCCCTCAAAATCGCAAAGAATTAAAGAGAAGAGCTGAAAGGTTTTTTTTTTGGAGCTGCGGCGGTCCAGTGGTAGCGCTCTCAAGTATGAATCTGCTGGACCTGGGATCAAATCCCGGCAGCGGCTGACACTTAATGGATGTGGTAGTACGTCCCGGCATGTTTCACATGCTTGCATCCGGTCAGGGGAAACCTTGACGACGTATACGGACTAAACACACATAACAAAGCCACTCCAAAAGCTTCCTCTCTCTCCAACACCCCTTCTCCCCTCTCTTCACTCTTCATAAAAATAAAGAAAAGTAGAAAGTAACTAAAAAGGTGCCGTTCTAAAGGCTTATCCATCGATACCTTCATCTGATCTGAGAGCATTGGTGGGTGTCAGTGGAGAGGTACTGTCATGTTGGCAACCCCTCCATTGACGTTGTTTAGTTTAGATTCCACCTTAGCGGACTTAGAACACCTCCCGGGGGTTTCATAAGCTAAGGCAGCAGTTAGCTATGTTTTTGAAGATGGCTGCCCCTATGTTAAGCTTTGAGTATGGCCTCGGAATGACACATGGGGCTACTAAGGTGGCAGTTGGGAGATACGGCGCCATAGATTGCCCATGAAATGTTTGTGTATCCGGCCCCTGGTCTGTTGCGATTAGGCTGTGTTACGAGTTGGGGCTAAGGAGATGCTAAATGTTTAATTGTCTGTGTTAGTCAAAGGACTAGAAGCCTCTATTGTCAGTCGTTAGATATAGTAAAAGTAGATTGAATATTACATTTACCTGCCTAATATTACTTTACATAAGGGCTAACACGCTCTTCTTACAACCGAAACAACTTGGGTTTCGAAGCAGTACGATACTCCAGGGTAGTTTTCCAAAACCAAATTCCTTTGTTTAACCTAGCAGTAAGTTGGAAGCCTGAGTAAGTGGGCATTTGGGACTTTTCATATGGACAGGTAAACTTTGATATCCTAGAGATTATTTTGAATTAGCTCTTGTTGGCCAGTCTGTGTATTTCACCCACCACCAATTACATAATGAAAACTGATACAAACATGGATATGAGTGAAAGGCACAGCTCAGACTAACGTTAACTCTAGTCTAGCCTTATGATTAGGTTTACCTAGTGGAACTTCAAGCTATGTTTGTTATATATATTTTTTTACTAAAGTGTTTATGCAATACGAATAATGATATAAGATGATCATTGTGCTCATACTAAAAAACTGATAGACAAATGCAAATGTAGCTAAATGGTAGATGCCACTACTGAATGCATTCAAATGCTTTCAAATGGAAAGAGAACTTGGTTGTTTGAATTGCTATAAATCGAGTCAGGGGCAACCCAATTAATATCAAACCAAAAGGTGATGCAATTGGCTCATGGAGATCAATATGCTGTATACTCTGCTATGCTAAATTACCAAAATATTGCTGAAGGGGGGATGCGCGTATTCATTTGCTTATTAGTTTATCTGTTTGTTTTGTGTTTGTTTTTCTTCCCTAGACATGCATCAAGAATAGACCTGCATCAAGATATATGGGGCGTAGTCACATCTACACAAATACAAAAGTGGACATTTTGCAGGGTTGTTAATATCTGCTATTGTCACAAGGGTAGCTATGCAATCTGCATAAGAGGCAGCATGTCGGCAGAGCAGAAGAACCACTGTCCTGTCCCTTCGCCTTAGGCAGATGCTGCACCGAAGTTCGGGAGGAAGATTTTATAGCTACATTTAGGCAATTTTATGAAGCTTCGGAAAGATATATGGTACCTAAGAGGGTTAATTGACATGTGTGTAGCCTTTGAATGAGTGGACGTCCATCATAAGGTGAACAAATTCGTCTAATAGTTGCCAGAATAGAATGAAAAGTACTGTACATCACCGGTACAGAAGGGGTCAAGTGAGGAATGCCTGTAATTTTCTACATTTACCTCGCACATTAACTGCCAAATCGATTTATGTTAGTAATCGATTATTCCAATCAATTAATTATATATCGATTAAATATCAGTATATAATTTACAGTTTTTTATATTATTATAATGTGCATAATTAACATTACCAAATATAACATATATTAATAAATTTAATTATTTTACCCCACCACAAACACAAATTTTGACCTCCGACATGACGGCTCTTCCTCCACACTTAGGGTGCTGAACGCAAGGCGGTGAATGTCACAGATAATATGGCGAAAATCCTGCCAAGGTTAAATGATATGCCAAGGATTTTAAACTTTAGCCGAGGATTTTGTGTGTAAAAGATTTGCTGTATTTCTGTAGGAAATATATTATCACTACACTAAAAACTATTCTGCGCATTTCCTACACGGCAGTGTAGGAAATATGACAGTATAGATTTTTGTGTATAAGAGATATGCTGTATCTCTGTAGGAAATATGTCACTTCACTAAAAACTGTGTAGGAGATAATTATGTCAGTAAGGTACTCTAGAAACTGCTAAATATGTAGGAGATGTCACGTGTAGGAAATACGCAGTATACACGGTGTAGGAAAAGTGGTGCACCCCCACTTATATTACAGGCTCCCTATCTCCCGCTAGGAAAACGATTACAAAAGGCAAAACTGCCTGTGACGAGTGCTTCCCAAGAAGAGAAAGAGTGACAGGGCCAAAATCAAGGAATATTCGAGCCATAATGTCTGAACACACAGAGTTTGAAGCAATTTAAGTCATAGGATGAGGGAAAGATGGATAAATAAGGGAGAGAGTTTCAGGGCTTAGCTGTTGAAGAGATGAAAGATTGGGAGTATTATTTCACTCTTGGAGGTCAGGGATTAGAATATGCCCCACGTGTCCTATTGCGTGTCGTAAGAGGTGACTGAAGAGGTTGGGTGGTTGGGCTTGCGATCCTCCACCCTGAAAAAAGATCTTAGCAACTACAAGCGAAGGAATTGCCTCGGACCCGGATGGACCTTCTGATGAAAACCGACCGGCCAAGGACTGCTTTATAAAGATCGCTACGTGGAACGTGAATGGTGTGAACGATGAAACAAAAGAGAGAGAGGTTCTGGGAGTGTTCGTGA
>JARFYG010554323.1:0-14188 GCA_030265335.1 Pagurus granosimanus
TGGAATAATCGTCATCCAAACACTCCTCCTTGAGTTCCCACGATTCCTCTTCAGCGGCGAGGACTTAGGGCAGGGGCACCTTGGCATTGGCCTGATCCCAAATACAGTGGAGCGGTCAGGCCGTAGTGCAGGCGCGGTAGTGAAAAAGGTTGATTGATACAATGGGCCCATCACGGGTGTTATATGATTCAGAGTTGCGTTGGGTGGAAGGGTCAGTTCGCCAGGTATGTGTGTGGAGGGGCGTTGAGAGCTCGAGGTGAGGTATAGGGCCTGCCCTGTGCATAGGACTGCGGGTGGCCGTGGTGCATCCTTTGTCTGTAATTTAGGCTGTGTCCAGTTTTCCTCTGAGGTTTGGGGTGTGGGGGGAACCGTTTGATGGTGTCCACAGTGGAGGTGTTCGGTTGTGCAGCCAGCAATTTCCAGACGGTGATGAGGTCTCGGTTGTATCCTACTGGTAAGTGTAGAGTGAAGTGTTCTCGCACGTAGGTTGGTATCATGCACAGGAGGTATTGTTGATCCACTAGCCCGTCGGAATAAGCAATCTTTACATATTTCGTTAGGACTCCCAGGGTCATGTCCAAGTCTCCTTCGAAATTGGCGCTGTCCAACTTAGTGATGGGCTGCTATCTCTCCCAGGGGTGGTTGTATGGCTTCTAGCACAATGGTTCAGTACTGATCCCATGTCAGGGTGGAAGTCATTCGTCCGGCTACCAGGGAAACGGCCTTGCCTAGGTGGGTTATTGAGATGGCGATTATCTCGTGATCCATGTTGTAAGCCAGGTTGAGCATTGGCTTTATCACGTCCATGTAGGTCTGTATGTCATAGTTCTCTGGGTCATACTTAGCGAGCGTTTGCCATGGTGCCTTGCGTCTTATAAAACGCTCTACTCCTTCAGGTTATATGTGTTGAATGACTCTAGTAGAAAAAAATGCCAAAATGACCAATGCCAAAACGACCAATGCCAAAATGACCAATGCCAAAACGACCAATGCCAAAACGACCAATGCCAAAACGACCAATGCCAAAACGACCAATGCCAAAACGACCAATTGCCAAAACCACCAATTGTCAAAATGACCAATTGCCAAAACAACCAATTGCCAAAACAACCAAGGCCACTAACAACTCACCCATGGTTTAATTAGAGTTTATGCTTAAAAAAGGGTGCTGTCAGAGTGGAGAAGGTCCCAAAATGGCGGCGGTTGGGACTTGACCTGAGTGGGTGGGCTATCTTATAAATCAGTCCATCTGTCATCGCTCGTCAGATTAAATGATATACCCAACCCTATTTGTATGACCCAGGTGTTGTCTATTTCATACACACATGCGCACAAACTCAACAACCATGGCCACTAACAACTCGCCCATGGGGTGGGGTAAACAGTCCTTTTTCAAATTACTAACACCAACCAGCATATTTATATGTACATTCACTCTCTCGTAACAATTTAGGAAATATATTGCTACCTTGGTTATTCTACTCTGGAATGAGGTCAAACGTGTTTGTTCTTAAGAGGACCCTTCCTGATAAACATCACTAGATTAGAAATCGTAAACATATATAAACAGCTCGGTGTTCAAGTTATTAGTTAAATAGAAACCAACATGATGGAAGCATTTACCTCCGACGCTCTCGACATCTTCAAATATCCCGCTCGTATAATAGTAGCGGGATACAGCAATTCCGGCAAATCTGAACTTACCAGGAAACTTATATGCAAGCATCATAATAACTTTAAAAAAATTGTTATATGTGGTCTTTCCTCACATCCCCTACAGCATGATAAAGAAATAGGGTCCAAGGTATCCGTATCTCCTGAAATAGTGAACCCTATAAGTGATGAAGATACTTACGATCAAAGAGGAACCTTATTTGTCCTTGACGACATATTTATTGAGGCTGTAAAGAATAAAGTAGTCGTTGACGCTTTTACCCGCGGTCGCCATAATAACATTTCATGCATCTTCATAACCCAAAACCTGTACATGGGTGGCAAGCATGCGAGGAATATTAGCCTCAACTGTTCTCACTTCCTATTACTGAGACAACGTGACTTATTGCAAATACAACTACTTGGAAGGCAAATATTCGGGAAAGACCGAGCCAACGATTTTGTTGAAATATACAAATCTGCCGTTTTTTCTCAACCCTTTGGCTATCTCCTCGTTGACTTAGGTATAAATACGCCCGAAGCCCTGCAATTCCGTACAAATATAGTTGGCGAACTGCCCTGCGAACGTGTTTTCCAATGGTGACCTCTAAGCATCGTGAGCTATTAAATGTTCTCTATGGTCGTCACAACCAACCGTACGGACTGTCTTCTCAAAAGAAACTATGGGATAAGGCCCGAGACATTGATCCTTCCATAAGACTGCAAGACGTGACAGGATTTCTCAGAACCAGTAAAACCTACACCCTACATAAGCTACAACCTAAGAAATTCCCACGTCAGAAAGTTCTCTCCCCAAAGCCCAAGGTCATCATAGCTGCCGACTTAGCCGATGTGCGTCATTTAAAGAAAGACAACGACAATATATCATACCTGTTAGTATGCGTGGATGTCTTTTCCCGTTTTATGCAGGTCGTGCCCTGTCCCAGAAAAGATGCGACTTCCATGCTAATGGCTGTTAAGAAGGTTATGGAAAATGATGAATCCCGAGGTGTGAGAAGAGTGAACACCGATCTAGGCACTGAGTTTTATAATAAAAAAGTGAAGGAATATCTAGCATCCCGCAAGATTAAGCTATATAGCGTTCATTCCAGTGAGATTAAAGCTTCCATCGCCGAACGAGCCATTCGCACATTAAAATCCCGCATGTATCGCTTTATTACACTGCGAAATTCCCCCCGATATATCAACCACCTCCAGGATATGGTCAGCGCCTACAATAATTCCCCCCACTCTGGACTAAAGAAGGGGCAAACCCCCGCGACCGTGCATAATTTAACCCAGCCGTCTGACATCGCACGACAATTCCACCTAATGTATAAAAACCCCCAGAAACCCCACAGACGCATTAGTAGCGAGCTAGTCGTTGGAGAAACTGTGCGTCTCGTGGGCAGCACTCGTTCATCCGCCTTCCATAAGGGATACACCCAGCAGAACACCCACGAGCTATTCCGAATTCGAGAAATTAAACACCGACACCAGCCAAGAACCTATCTCCTGGAAGACCTATCTGGAGAGCCCATAGAAGGCATCTTCTACAGACCAGAACTGGTGACAAGTTCCCTGCCCGAGTCATTCGATATTAATATCCTAAAAACCCGTAAAAGCAAAGGGAAAAAACAATATTTTGTACATTGGGTTGGATATCCTACCTCCTTTGACAGCTGGATTAATGCCTCAGACCTTGTGCAAAGATGAACAGTAAGCTTCCCCTACTCGGTGTACATAAAAAGTTTGTACTGCTACTTAAAAAACTTAACCCCAAGGAAAGGAAGAACCTTATTAAACAACTCGGGCGCGAGCATTTAAATTGCATTTCTGAGATATTCTCCAACTTTCTAAAGAAACATCTCACTCTAAATAGTAAAATTATAAGAAAGCTACAAAAGTATCGTGAGGATATACGAACCGTTGCCCGGAAGAAAACATCTCTGACCAAGAAGAGATTAATTCTAACTAGTAAGGCCGGGGGTAATATATTAGCCGCCCTTCTCCCGACTGTTGCTGGTCTACTTTCAAAACTATTCTCATAATGCGTAGCTATTATCTCCTCCCTGAATCCACCGCCAAGCGCGTTCTAACAAGCATCGAGGGTTCCCCTACCCCACCCTCCTCTCCCCCCGGGCAACATGTTCCAGCGAGCTCGTCCTCACGTCTCCCCCCGCACCCCGCACCTAAGACCCCTCCAAGGAAAAAGAGAAAGAAATCAACACAGTGTTCGCGTAACAAGAAGAAATCCACAGGGTCTATGCGCAAAACCAAACTCCCACCACCTGTGCTAATGAAAGCCACTTCTGTAATGGGAAATGCTTCTAATAACCCCAGTCTAGATCATCTTCTACCCGCCCACGTAAAATATAATGAAACGCCATACGCTTTAGGACTTCTAGAGCGAGTTAAAAACAACCCCTTACTTAGATGGGACGAGGAAGGACGGCTACTGGATTCATCTAGCAACAATAATGTTCTAGACATCGTGGGACTACTCTCGTCTAAGGGGGCTACACCATCCAAAGCCCAGCGTAATGATGTGGATCTAATTATTAGAGCAACGGGTCTTCATCCCTCTCATATTGTAAACACCCAGCTCAAAAAGCAATATGGTGGTAGTATAAATAATCTACTACCATCTAAAATACCCGTGCGGGCAACCCGAGGGTGGGTCTCTTATTGAACCATCATGAGTCTCACCTTCCAGAGGGGGGTTGTCCATTAAACTAATAGCTGGCAACCCCATACCAGCCGCTCGGGGGGTATTAATTAAGCCTCTCGGGACAGCCCGGGTCTGTCACACTCTCTCAAGCCAACAGTGAATCAACCCAGGTGATAAAACCCACCCATCGCAATAGTCTCCTATAGGATCAATCAACCCCTCGAGAAATGGATGTAGTGGACACTCCCTCACGTTGGGAGAGAATGCTAATGGCTTCATCGATTGTGGTTGGTGGTGGTGGTGGTACTCAGGACAATGATCAGCCCGAACCCGAGAAGGAGGAGTGCCCTTCCCCTCCATCCCTCTACTCCCTCTTGGAGGAAGGGGAGACCCGTGGAGATAGTGATGCTTACTCGCTCAGTTACGAGGATGGGGTTCCAGGTGATTCCCGCTACCGTAACAATAAAACCATCATTGTCGGTGTTCACAACTGCACAGCATGTCGGGAGACCACCGGCTACACCGCGCTTGTCCATCAAACTTACCCATATAGTAACCTATACGCTGAAAGACAGTCTATTTATCGGCTAAACCGATGTTGCTGGCAAGACCGGGGTGTGCCTGGGAGTGTTATAATTCGTGAGTCCCCTCACCCTAGTCTTCCCCATGTTGCTTGTCTTCTAGCTCAATATGCTCCTGGTAAGATGCTGGAGCTCAATGAGATTAACCAGAAGTACCTACTCAGTTCTCACGACGCTAAATTCATACAAGGGTTAAAGCAAGACCGTCACCAGGATCGAGTTAAAATGTTTAAAATCTGTGTTACTAAGCTCGTCGATTGGGCAATTCAGCACGAGATGACACGCATTGTATTCCCCTTCAAATGCGGGGCTGCGGGGCTCCCACCTCGCATATGGGAAGAGGATTACCTACCCATCCTGAACCACGCGGCCGGGAATCTTAGGACGCGCAATATATCCTGCATCATCCTGGACAAGTGGTGGGTAGGATTACCCGCTGTGAATGACAACTCAGGATTCAGCCTGGGTCAAAAACGTCCACATCTGGAGGAGGGCAATTCAACCAGCATCGACCACAGGGAGACGGGTGAGAAGAAGCTAAGGAAAAGCAATGCTGATGAAGACTATGATGCTACGACACAAGACCCTCTTAATTCCTAATAATGTAATCCATGTATGTATAATATCCTTCAATGTCTCTCTTTGTGTTAATAAATACCTAAGCATTTCCTATTTTGTATTACTCCTTCCTCCTCATGGGCGGCTATAAATATAAGAAACGAGCCAACTTCGCATTAGTCCCTTACAGTTCCAAGATGGAGTCACACCATATCTACGTTACAAGCGCTGCAGACAGTCTCATATACCCCAATATTAGCAGTAGTTTTACCAACAACTTACAGACCTTAACGCTGCGCAAGGACATGGAATACGAAGTTGGACTGTTAAATGTGTTGCTCCCTCAACGTTACTATACTATTAAGAGAGATGAAGCAGAATGCGCCATAAATATAGAGTACGGGCGCCTTACTTCTTCAGGGTCTATTGAAAAGCGTAAGGTACTTGTGTCTATTTGGGAAAATATCTTAAGTCATGACATAGAATACCTGCTCGATCGGGTTAATAATAAAATAGGAGTAATATTAAGGGGGATCCTTAACCGCGACAGGACATATATCGGGCATTCCAATGATGAACCTCACTATGGACCTCCTAACACTAGCGCCTTTGACCGTCTAGACAACCCATCTCAAATACTCTCCCTCGGTCATATGAACCTGAGCCAACACGTTACTGTGCGCTGCTTCCGCGACCCCCATCCGAGCATCTCATACGTGAAGATACGGCTCCAAGAGCGGGTAGCCCGACTTCTCGGTTTAAGCCCCCTAGACAGCTATGACGTGTTTACCTCCACTCGAGACGCTCTCACTGAAGGAGATGATGTGTTTCTATATCATACTAGCCCGTTTCCCATCTTAAGGAACGGAGATGCTCAGTGCGTGCTCATATACAGTGACCTGGTCAATCCTTCGAGATTCGGCGGGGTCAATGTAAATATTCTCGATGCCTTTTCCCTCTCCGATGGGCTGTCGAAAGGTACGCATCCTACCGTCTATAAACCCCTCAAACCTAAAATTATAGATACCGTTTCCATTAAAATCACAGACCAGAAGGGTCGTCCAATGCATTTTGAGGATGGTCAGCACGTGACGTGCTTACTTCACATTCGACCCGTCAGACTATATTAATAGCCCGTCTAGCCTCGCATCAACAGTCTTTTCCCTAGCAGCATGCGAGTTACATTCATCCCCCCCTCTGTGGGGGAGTATCACTCTCTTTCTGCCCGGGGGCAGAGAGTATCTCACGGTGCTGGCGTCAACGATATTGCCACCCTCACCTACGAACCCAGCTACCGTCGAGGCGGGGGTCTGTTCTCTACATTAGCGGGTCTCGCTAAAAGAGCCTTCCCGTTTCTAGTTCGAAATGTCATTGTTCCTTCCGCGCGTGAGTTTGGAAACAATGTCTTGGAGGATATCTCTCAGGGTAATAACCTAAGGCAGTCCCTAAAAAGACACGGTCTGAATGCCCTGAAGAACGCAGCCGTAAAGGTGGCAAGGGGTGGCGGGAGAAACAGGAAGGGGGTAAAGGGTAAAAGGAAAAGAAAAAAGAAGACGATGACGGGGTGCTATAAGAAGGACATATTTTCTGTGCTGTAAATCAGTATCGGGCTAGCATCGAGATGGCGAGCATCGCAACCGCGGAAGGGGCTGTGGGTCAGCGGGCCCCCGTAGGCCAATACGCTGCCGGTGTCAGTGAATTATTTCCCCGCCCCAACAAGACCCGACTTTTGGAAGCCACCATAGCCTCTCGACAAGACGCTGATGTGCTACCTAGCAATCTAGGTTTCAACATGAAGTTAACTGACCGATACGTTGATTTCCTCATCCCGGGGACTCCAGGGAGCTTTATTGACTTGGGTCAATTGGTCATACACACCACTCTGCGACTAACCCAAGAGGATAATGCGAGCCCTCTCGGAGATGATGTGAACATTGAGCTTTCAAATAACACGGCCCACAGTCTTTTCAAATCAGTGCAATGTTTTCTCGGTGACGTGCCCATCGAAACCAATGTTCTCTATGGATATAGCTCCTATGTTAAAGCCCTCACCACCTTGACACCCGGCAAAATTAATACAATTGGGTCTTTGGCTAATTTTGCATGCCCCCCCGATGGTTTTACCCAGAAGATAGAGGACAGTTACTTTACTCCCGCTCGAAAGGGCCTCTCTAAGCGACTCAAGACCCACGGTCTGGAGCTATGTGCTCCTTTATTCCTCGACATTAGTTCACTAGATAGTTATCTACCCGACGGTATTCCTGTGCGACTCCGCCTCGAACTGGCAAGTAATGATTGGCTAATAAACGTTCCTAGTAATGGGGATAAGACACAGCTCCATGTTGATTCTGCCAAATTGCTTTATACGAGGTTATTCCCCTATCCCAATGCTCTACATGCTCTAAACTCCTCGTTGAACGGCGGGTCTGTTATAAAATCAACATTTACCAAAACTCTCTTTAAAACCTACGTGCTGGCCAAGGATCAGACCTCCGCCACTTATGACCAGCCGTGGGGCAATGTCATCCCTGAAAAACTAACTATGGTCATGACACGCATGTCAGCCCAAGCCGGTGATTACACACTTAACCCACTGTACCTTACACACGGGGACTTAAATAGGGTGAGTGTGACGGCTAATGGTCGCATTGTCTATAACGTGTCCAGCGGTTTCCCCCATGCCTGTTCAGAGCTGTATTATCGTACGCTGGATGCTCTGGGTCTCCATCGAGAGCATTCAATTACTAAAGAGGCTTTTGCCAATGGGGCCACTGTTTGCTGCTTTGATTTGAGGGCTGAAAACCTGAATGACAATATGCCCGTAGAAATGAATGGGGGGCTTCGACTCAACTTAAATCTGAGCAAAGGCCAGGATGGTAATTGCCTAGTTTTATTATTTGGTGAGACTGTGGGTATATTAACTATAAACTCTGATAGAAGACTGCAGTGTGACGTGCGAGCCTGAGGGATAGGAATGAACAACTTTGAAATTGAAAGGGGGATATGGGGGGTTCTAGGAAAGGAGGCGGTGTTTCTGGGGGTGTTATTAGCGGATGAGATCGAGACATTACTCCGAGATCATGGGGGGGAACCCGCTGTGTGCATAATCAACACTCTACCGAGTTGGTCTAAGAAACAAATGGGACACTGGCTCTGTATCTACCGTGATGCTCATAGAATTGTATGCCTGGATAGCTACAGTCTAGACCCCCGAGTATATTCTGATTATTTTAAACGACTCAAGATACCCGGGGTCCCCATATTGAAAAATGGATTTAGACTCCAGGGAACCCGTAGCGATGTGTGTGGGGCCTATGCCATGTATTTTACTTATCACATCACTCATGCGGGACCCGGAGAAACGCTAGGGAAGATACGCAACGAGTTCTCCAAGACCGACTACTCTGGGAATGATGAACGTGTCTTGCGGTTTGCATATAACAAGTTTAGCATGCCTGCTTGTCAACAGACCTTCAACACGTGTCCGTAAGTATCCAGAAGACTCCAGTATTTCTCTTATGTTCATATTCATTAAATCAATCTCTCTCTCAGGGTATATGAACTGAGGGGTAAATATTCTACCGTATTGTCATTTTCTAACCCCCGATTGTCATCACTCCAGACTGTGAGCTGCCCCGCCCCGCCCCGCCCCGCCGCGTCGCCCGCCGCCCGCGCGGGAGTAACGGCGCTTAGAGAATATATATGTATATCGTACTCTATGACCCAATAAAATGAAAAGTTGACAATCTAACCTTTTATTGACCCGCACATATCTACTTAATAACCAGAGAACATAATTATTAAGAATAGGAAAATGGTTGTAATCTTGTTTGGCAATTTACAATTCATCGGTATCAGCTTTATTTACAATTCATCATCATCAACATCAGTGTACAAGTTTACAATTCATCATCATCAGCTTTATTTACAATTCATCAACATCAGTGTATAATCAATTTTACAATTCACCGTCATCATCGGAAGCGTTCATGCGAGCCAGATCGATGAGAGCATTCAAGGTTTCTTCCTCGCTTACTTCTTCCTCCTCCTCCTCCTCTCGCATGTGAGCATCCAAAGCGTCGACCAGTAGCCTGTCCTCTTCATTCACCCGCTCGGGAAAGTATGTCCCTGCCATCGCGTCTCGAGTAGGCCAAAATCCGCGCGCGGGAACCGCACCCTCCCGCTGCTGCTGCTGCTGTTGCCGCCGCTGCTGTCGCTGCTGGCGCTGTTGCTGCTGCTGCTGCTGCTGTTGTACTCTTTCGATGTGACCCGCCCCTGGGGGTGGAGCCTCGGGATTATCGGGATGCCCAAAGGATCGTGACTCGAGAACGCTGACATAGTATCTTTTATCCTCAACAACGGATATACCTCTTTTTCTGTAGGAGACCGTGCACATATTCCCCCTGCGAGAGGTAAAACCCCGATAGACGAATGAGAAGGGGTGTTGTAGCTGTAGAGCATCTTTGTATCTCTGGTGGGCTATAGTTGCCTTAATCTGCTTAGGTACTCCTTTAGCTGAACTCAGCGTATCACTGTTGACAAGCTGAATGGAATAACATTTGGGTCTCACACCCACAAACTCTGAGATCACCCTTTCACCGACCTCAGACTTGAGACAGCCGAGTCTTCCCTTATTGGTCTCGCTGTACAGAGGGTGCGAGGGGGTGAAGTTGCTGAGGTCGAGGTGCTGCTTGAGGGGTTCTTTGGCGTACTCCTCCATCAGGTCGTCAGTTTCTATGGAGGTGACGAGGGAATCGGTGTCGCAGTAGACTAGTTTCGCCCGATCACCGTAGTGGGCTTTCAGAACCCGATAAAAGAAGTGGTAGAGTCTTAGCTTGGACAACTCTAGGATGTAATAACCCACGTAGTTAGGATGGTTGACTAAGGTGGATCGCTTGTGTCGGAGCACCATGACCCGACCCTCGCCGAGAGAGTCGACACGTTTAAAGTACGGGCTCCGTACTAGCTTGAGGAAACGGTCTCGTTCTGTCACCACCTCCACGTCCTGATTGTACTTTGCAGGGTTCATCAAACACCGCCCGAAGATGCTGTTTGATATGCACTTGATAGCATTCTTCTTGATGGGGCATGTTGCATTTTTCCGGGCTTCGATGTTTCCGGCTATGAACCCAGCCAAAAACTTTTCCTGGCGGAAGGTATACACCCGGGTAACCCTCTCTACCTCCAACCCGAGACTAATCAGCAGCTGCAGCAGGGGGAGGGCAAAGAGCATATTCTTCTGAGCAGCATGGGTCCCAATGAGTTTCACGTTTTGTCTCGGTGGCCTGCGATCTTCAGCGGCGTACCACGCCCGTGTGGCCTCGGACATCATATTGGGGGTTATGTTCTGCTGAGTGATGATGAGGGGGAGGTCGTCAGTCTTTTCAGCCACTTCACGGCTCGCTGCGAGTGTGTCGCACATTATCATGAACCCGTAATCACCGTCGGACTTCACCTCTGTTAGTGGGGTGCTCAGGAATCCCTCAAGTTCTTGACCGTGTAGCCCCCTCATCTCCCCGCAGGGCAACTTCTCTTGCATTACAGTGGGGTACAAAGAACAGAAGTCAAGATAAGAGAGAAACGTGCTCGTGTCTGTTTGAGGGTTGAAGTCGGGGTTGGTGAACCTATTGTTGGCTTTGACGTGGCGCCGTACGACGCTGGTATAACCCCCCCTCACATTTGCCTGTATGTGATGATATATCTCAGGATCACTGAGAACATCCAACTCCACACCCGTGGACATGAGGAAGGAGTCGTATGCGAATCCAGGGAGAGACGTGTAGTTTACGGGGTCCAACCCCCACTGGTCCTTGAGGATGGTGCGCCATTCGAGGAAACAGTCGCAGAGAAGACCGACGTCCACACGCATGTACAGGGTAACGTAATCTCCAAGGGTGCGACATCGTGTGACTTCCCACACTCTCTCGGCATGCTCATAGTCAGCTTGGGGGAGCTCTTGCTGCAGTAGAGAGTTGTAAAAGGCCTCGCGCGGGGGGAGACGCGGTTCAGAGAGGCGGGCAGGGGAGTCGAGATAGTCGTGGCAGAGGATTTGTTTTCCGGATGTTAGTAGGGGTAGGGCTGCCGAAGGGACGTCCTTCAACATGGCCCGGGTGTATCGTGGGGCATTACCCCCGCTGATAAATTGTTCGGCCAATTTAGATAGAGAACCAGCCATGAAAGCATACGAATCGATAAAACGTAGCGTGTTGTTGACCTTCACCTCGTGGAACTTGTAGGCGGATTGTTTGGGTCGTAGAGCGAGGGTAAGACGAGTATTAGTAATCTCGCGCAGTAGAAGATTTAGGTCGTAGTTAGCGTTGTGCGCGATGAGGGTCAGCTGGTTCTTGTGGTTTGTCATTTGTAGGTTACATCTAGAGCAGAGGGCGCCTCGATAATTTCGGTACTTCTCCTCGTGATCGTGGTGTCTTTCCCCCGTGCCTCTCCCATCTGGGAATGCTGATTGACATACTGTGCAATGCGTTTGCATGTTGTGTCTGTCTTGCTGCTCGGAGCTTATGTGCAGAGGATGATACTTGCTCGAGGATTTCACAGACGCCCAGAGATTCAACATGCTTTGAATAAAATGATCAGCAGAATCCTCGCCAGTGTACGATCCTGTTCTTGTCACTTGCCCAGCCCGGCTGACGAGAATGTAAGCGTAGGCAATAGCCTTGTGATGCTTCTCGATGCAGGCGGACGATCCGGGGGGTGGAGGGACCAAAAGACTCTCAAAGTCGTAGAAACAGATGTAGGAGGGTTCATAGACGTTGGCGTGACGGGCAAACTTGACCTTAGCACCCGAGGGGGGGAACATTAGCTTGGTTAGGCTGCTGGGGCATGTTGATTCATGCTCGAATAGATCTCTCCGACTTAAAAACCCGTAGAGACACTGCCAGCAGAAGAACTTCGTTGAGCGAGTGAGGATATTTAGGTACTCGTTAAAGTTGATAATAAGAGCAATGTGGTGGTTCTTCAGAAGTAGAAGATAAACGGGGTCCCCAGAGGTAGCCCCCCTCCGGAGTAAGATGAGGCAGGCTCGAGTGTTGTGGGCATTTTCGAGACTGTAAACACGAATGCTAATATCATTGAGTCGCTCGAGTTTCTTGAGGTCATCCCACGTCGCGGGGTTGGGCACATCACCTGTCAGCACGAGGCCGGCGGGAATATTCCGCCTAGATCTCTGGTGACGTCGGTCTGGAAGGGGTAGGCCTCTTTTCAGGTGCGCATGGCCGTTGAGAGCCATAATGACGCAGTCATTGTCCTGACTTTGAGGATTATAGATGCAGGCCCTTCCTCTGACTCCGACGGGGTAATCCTCGTAGCTGCCTAGGGCGCTACCTACTTGAATGAGTCCGAAGAAGAGACCAAAGCTAATAATCTCATCCAATACGTAGCCACTACCCTCTTCTTCCGATATGCTGTCCTCATATCGGGAGAGAAGGTATTGAATGAGTTCATCTACAAAGCTTTCTATTTCATCGTGTAATATGATTTGGCTTTCGCTGCGCATATAGTGATCTCGGGTGGTTGGAACGTCACTTTCGGGGTCCTGTCGAGCGAGACGTACTGTGAAATCAGCGTACACCTTCAGAGCTGGGAAGTGCCCTTGACCGTCGTTGTATCTCTGGAAGAGCTCGAGGATTTGACTTCTTAGAGTTTCACGCATGTTAACGAGGAAACTCGCAGCGTCATTGCGAATGTCTTGGGGAATGTGGAAGCTGATGTACTGCATACCGCCTTCAAAGGTGCTGGTTACTTGCGAGACGTGAGGGGTGGAGTAGATGGAAGAGGGCGGTGATGGGGAAGAGGATGGTGTTGATTGCGATGGCGGTGGTACAGATGGTTGTTGGTGAGACCTGAAATATAAAAATACGTGAATAGGTCTCTGTCTCTCTCTCTCTTGACCCATGATCGTAGAAGTTTGTGCATGCCTTAACTTTTGGCCCCTAGCCCCGGTTGGTTGTCTCTGGACCTGAACATACCTAGAAGCTCACCAGAAGTGCACAAAATAATTCCAGATGTAATCCGATGTAATCCAAAGCAACACGAGTGGCTGAAATTTGAATTTTTTAATTCCCTCGGCCGTGTTCAGCCCTAAACACGGCCGGAAGAACACCAAAGGTGCACGAATTGATTCCCGATAGAATCCAAAGCAACCAGAAATGGCTGAAATCTGATTTTTTTTATTACTTCGGCTGGGTTCGGGTTCTGTATGACGCGGCCTTTATGCTGGGGTCACACATTCCCGTATATGCTCCGGACTGCTCCCGAAGGAAGGTTTATTGGTAGTTGGCAACCGATAACGTAAAACGTAAGGGCACATTACGCAAAACGTAAATTATATTGTGTACAATCGGGGAGGGTAGGCTACTCGCGAGTGGCGGGAGTACCCACACGGACCCACGCGGGTCTGGGAGGGTGGTGGGTGCGGCCAAGGCCGGGCGGTATGTTTTGGATTTCAAATCACAGTCGGGGCCCGCGCTCACGTATGTCAAAAATCTGAAACTTTTGAAAATATTATACATACAAAAAATAAGCTTACTGTTACCTTTGAGCATGACTTAGTTCGCTGTTATACTATGTTCATTTCTCTCTCTCTCTCTCTCTCTCTTTCTCTTAACAATTTTCTCTCTCCCTCCCCCTCTCTCTTTCTCTTTCTCAACAATTATTCTCTCTCTCTCTTTCTTTACAATTTTTCTCTCTCTCTCTCTCTCTCTCTCTCTCT
>JARFYG010595857.1:0-13242 GCA_030265335.1 Pagurus granosimanus
CCACATCCCTCTTGACCCCAGGCCACCAAAACAAGCGTGATATTTGTGCCAGGGTTTTCTTAACACCTAAATGTCCCGCTAGGGGTACATCATGCGCCAACCTCAAGATATTATCCCTGCATTTTACCGGTACACATAATTGATCAGTTTCTCTCACACCTTCCTCCCAACTACCTGGAGAACCCGTACTACGACGGTACAAAATGCCATTAATGTAGAAAAAGTCACCCCCCTTAGCATCCCTATCTTCCTCAAGCTCTAATGCCCCGTTACCCCGCGTACTAAGCTCAGGGTCCTCTGACTGTAGGCGTCGAATGTCGGTGGGCCCCAGCTGGTCAAGTTGCTCTCCCAACAATTCCAACCCTCCACCGACACTAGTCGCCTCGGACCCCTCTTGCCTCGCGGAATAACGGTCATTTCGGGTGCTCTTATTTGCCTGCGGTCCCTTGGCCTCGACCGAATCAAGCATCGCCCCATCTCTCATCACAGGTGCTAACACCGAATCCCCCAAAATAGCTGCAGAATCAACCTCCTTCTTCTCCACACTGCACTTCTTGGGGCGACCCCTTCTAGCCCTTGGTACTGCAGACTCCTTAACAGGGTTTAGACTTGCTGCGCGAGACCGTGTTACAACACATGCCATTTGTGCCCCCAAACACTGCTCGACCCACTCTCGCTCAGTTTCACCGGTGTCGGCCTCTTTCTCGGCAACGACTAGAGACTGAACCCTTTGAGCAGGCGTCGTGAAGTCGTTGCCGAGAAGGAGGTCGACCCCTTCTACTGGCAGTTCATTCACCACCCCAACATCCAAGTCTTTCTCCACCCCATTAACCTTTATGCTGACAGTCACCAACGGGTAAGAACGTGTTGCATTAATTCCTTGAATCACTACTACTCTACTGGTGTTTACGGGTTTGCCAGTGATGTTTACCATTAAAGTTTGCGATGCGCCAGTATCCCGAAGGACGTCAACCCCAAACTGTTGCCCCTCATAACTAACGAAACCCCGGCTCCTGTGACTGCTGAAGGAGTCCCTACTGGGCACCGAGCCCACCGAACTCCCCTTGCCCGACTGTGCCTCCACTCCCTCATGACCCTTGATCGTCACAGGAGCCCTCAAAGTCACACCGGTGCACGCCGCCACTGAGCCGGATTTTACGGGCACAACAGTTGGACAGACCCTTGAGAAATGGCCTAACTTATGGCACTTGAAACACTTCAAATCTCCCTTGCCCTTGCCTGGAGAAGTTGCTTGCCCTCTATTGCCTGTAGGTGTAGTAGGATTTTTATGTGTTTTGTCTGTGGATGAGTACATTGGTTTCTTATATGTGTTCGGCTCTGGATTGCGTTGCGGTGGGGAAAAGTGTCCTTTATCTTTATTGCCCCCTACCCCCGGGTCAGCCCTCTGCCCGGCACCACAACCACGAATCAGAGACAGGCGCACATCCGCCTTATCTGCTGCCTCATACAGCGTTTTCGGACACTTCTCCCTGAGATTTAGGGTGAGATCAGTACCGGTACACTTATAAAATTGCTCTAACAGGAAAAGTTGCTTGATACCCTCCAAGTCCTGTACATCTTCGGACCTGAGCCAATTTTCTAAAGCCTCGGTTAAGTCTCTAGCATGTTCTAAATAAGTAGCCTCCTTGCCCTTCATCATGCCTCGAAACTTAACCCGGTACGTCTCAGGTTTCAGTTCATAAGCGCGGAGTACCGCAGCCTTCAGTAGGTGATAGTCCTTGCATGACTCCAAAGGCAACGCATCATACGCCCTCAGCCCTTTGCCAACAAGTTTAGACGATACTAAAGCTGCCCATTTTAACTCCGGCCACTCATATTCCTGACATTTCTTTTCAAAGCGCAAACAAAATTCAGTTACACCTTTCTCGTCGAATGTGGGTACCAGCTTTACTAAGTGAGCTAAGGAATCTGCGGGTCTGCCTGCCAAATTCTTCCCTGTTACTTCCACTCGAGACTTCTCAACCTCCATCTCGGCAGCGTACCGTGTAGAATCTATCTGTGCTAACTCTGATTCGCGCACCTGTTCGATTCTGGCCAACTCAGTACGCTCCTGCACCTGGATTCTAGTAAGCTCGGCGTCAGTCTGCATTTTAGCTTGGGCCAATGCAGTTGCTTGCTGAATTTTCGCTAATTCAATCTGAAGTAACATATCTGGTGTAAATCCCTGAGGGGGAGGTGCGACAATAGGAGACAACAATCCGGAACCACCCAAGGGCAGCCCCCTCTGCCACCCGTTACTAGTCTGCGGGAAGGTAACATGGTTCTGTGTCCCAGAGCCTAATACAGGAGTAGAGTGGGGGGGAGGCTCGGATGCGGACACCCGAGCCGCTCCTCCACTACCACCCTCTGCTTGCTCGCCCAACACAAGTACAATTAGCTCTTGCCGGGACATACTGCTCACACCAGTGTGCCCCAATACTGCTGCTAAACATTGCATACCATAACGGTCTACCCCCGTCAGACGCTCCCTGGTGACAGCTGTCTGTACAAATTGCCTAGCGTCCTCCTCACACTCAATACGACAACAATAATTCGGCCCCTGCACAGTCTCCTCCCCCACCAGACTGGTATCACTACTCGCCATCGTGCAAACAGAAAATTTATATGCCCCCAACAAAAGAATGTCCTATCTCCTACGATGTGTAATTGCAGCACAAATGTTCAACAAATTTTCAGTTGCTCTACTGTACTCCTTTAATCACACTCTTACTGCACACTCACAAAAAATGTTATTCATAAGTACTATACTTGCACTGAAAAAATGATTGCCACTAAACTACAGAAAAAAAAAATAAACAAATGCCTCTGTCACCCCCAACTGGTGACAAAGTCCCAACCTGCAACGGCACCACCACGGATTCGAAAATATCCTGGTCACTAGGTCGCCATTTGTTAAGCTCGGGTTCAGTACCAGCGCGGGAGCATCTACTCTAGGACTGCTTAAGGCCTGTTAACACAACAATAAACGCTGATCCCAGACTCCCCGCTGAATACCCCGAGTAACAAACACCGTACTATCGTCAAGAAGTTACACAAAACCCGCCAGTACAGGGTAGAACTAAGATACGTACGGCGCCACACAAATAGTTATATGAAAACTATTCTGTGATCACAATTCTAATAAAAGTAAAAGAA
Organism: Pagurus granosimanus; assembly: GCA_030265335.1. NCBI lineage: Eukaryota > Metazoa > Arthropoda > Malacostraca > Decapoda > Paguridae > Pagurus > Pagurus granosimanus. The sequence continues at coordinate 3,157 of JARFYG010595857.1, forward strand.
TTAAGATGCAATAATTTAATAACAGCTTATTTAATTATCTTTAATTACTAAACTCAAGTAGTTACTCTAAAATATTTAATCATAGGAAATTGAAAGCGAGATGCAGAAATTAAGAAATGAACTCCGGCTGCATAGCACCGTAGAGTTTATCATGAAATGCTCGCTACTCTAAAAGTCCTCGTGCTGCTCTGCCAGATTGCAAACTGGTCAGATATAAAGATGTTCTTTGATATTGGCGATGTAGCCGTGATGGTATAGTGGTTAATCCGTGTGATCACCGAATCACACAACAGAGTGCATTAAAGTATAAGTACATGAAATATAATAATAACGTGCCAGCAAGCTCATGTGTAAATCAGTAACAGTCCAGACAACAAAAGATTAGCCCAACACACAGAAATACAACCAGTACTCTGCAGGCTCAAAAGTAACGAACAGTATCAATGCTTGCTTTTACCACAATAAAAAGTAGAGAGATAAATAATATACATGCAATACGAGTTTATAACGTCCTGTGATTTCAGCTAGGCTGTCTGGCATTAGAAGAGGTTTGGGAAGACAACAGGCTTCCCCTCGGCACACTGCAAGGGCTCTGCTATAGTTACGTTAAAGTGACAGGGGTGCACTCTTGAGTTCCCTGAGTCCCGTGTACTCAGCGAACTCCTGGCGACCCCTACAACGTCAAACAAATAACCAGGCTACTGTGGTAGGGTAGGTGTAGGCACTGTGCCCTCTACCCAAAACAGTAACCTGGTTGCAAAAACAGAGCCCTAGCAGTATGACGGAACCTGCCTTCTACAACCGTGTTGGCTGACGAGCACAACACACATCGCTGGTTGTCACAACTGCCAAGCCTAGTCTGATCCACAATCACGAAATAAATCCCGATGCTGAAATATATAATGAGTTGAACTGTTGACTAAACCCTTCCCCTGAATACAAGTTCCCTAACTTGCAAATCTCCTTAACTAATACATATATGTGAGACGGGCATCCACAAATACAACTGGTACCGATGAACGGGTTTTAGGACCAGAGGGGAGGTTGCAATGCAGTTAATAAAGGCTTGGAAAAGGGGGAAGAAAAGTAGAATGCAGGAGGAGAGAAAGTTTACAAAGGCATGGAGCATATAGAGAATAAAGGGGGGAGAGATGTGGACACCGCAAGATAACAGGTCTGTCTAAGGATGTAATATGGTGCGATCTCCCATGAACCTCGGGAAGCAACGTCACTGATCGCAGTAGCCACTCACAGAGAGGGCCAAATAATGACGTCAGGGGCGGCAGCCAATAGTAAGGCACGTGACGTCATCACTGAGGAGGCGTGGGGAGGCCACCACACGCCGCGCGCGCCCTCTCCCACGCCTTACAACTATTGGAACTACTCGCCCAGCATCACATTACATTAAAGAATAAATCTTCTCGGGCATATATAAAATACTTCGCATGACGCTGGATAAAAACAAGGAATGAATTCGTACTGTCCAGCTCATGCCGAAGCCACACATAGTAAATACAAAACTATACGACATCCACATCGATATCTCCTGCCCCACTGGCTACTGCCAGACGATATTGGCACGTGGGGAGGCCAAGGCACGAACGCTCGGGTAACGTAACACCTCCCCCAAGGTCTCTAACCCGACCTTAGGAGGGCCATAGAGACCTGACAAGTTACCCACAACCCACACACGCCCCCATGCCATACCAAGCCCCCCAACGCCCACAGAAGTCAAAACAGTCCCAGGGGCGCAACACAACATGATAAAAACGTAAAAAAAAAATACTGGTAATACATGCTGGTGCTTAATACTAACATACTGCAAATCTCAATACAGTACTTAACACTCTGCACTCACCAAAGTGCAACAAAAATACATGACTAATAATTACTCTAAATTATCATTACATCTCAAGAATATTTACTGTAACGCTCGTACTGAGCTGAAATTTTACTCAACAATTTCTCGCACTCACCAAAGTGCTCTAACTTACAGCAAAAATATCTTAAAAATACTAGAAAAATAAAGAGTTTTTAGTTCGATTTTTATATATTTTATGAGATTTTTTTGCCGACTACACTTATATAGAGGTAGCCTATTTTCCTCCAACTCAAACCCACACCCCGGGTAATCACGCCGGATCATCAACCCTTGAAAGACAATCTGCGATGACGTTGTCTGCACCTGCAATATGCCGAATATCCAGGTTGTATTCCTGCAGCATCAACGACCACCGAGTCAATCGCATGTTCTTGTTGTGAAATTGATTCAAGAATTTCAAGGGGTGGTGATCCGTGTATATCACCACAACTGGACCGAATGCTGGGACGTACACCTCAAAATGCTTAAGGGCAAGAACGATAGCCAGCAGCTCTTTCTCGATTACACTGTAGTTCCTCTGAGCCGCGTTGAACTTTTTCGAGAAAAAGCTGACCGGATGTTCAATGCCCTCCTCGTCCGTTTGTAGCAAAACGGCCCCAGCTCCTACACCGCTGGCATCTGTTGCCAGCTGAAAGTCCTTAGCAAAGTTCGGTGCCCGCAGGATTGGATGGTTACTAAGCATGAATTTCACCACCTCAAATGCCTTCTCACACTCAGGTGACCACCGGAACTTTTTCGTCTTGGCCAAAAGATCAGTGAGCGGTGCTAGAACAGTAGAGTACCCACGGATAAATTTGCGATAATACCCGATCATGCCCAGGAAGCGCATCACCTGCCGCTTGGTGGTGGGCCTCGGGAAGCTGTCGATTGCTTCAATCTTAGTTCGGGGGGGGGGCTCACCTGGCCCATACCAACCACGAACCCTAGATATTGCACAGAAGCCTTGACGAAGTCGCACTTGCCAAGGTTCACCACCAAGCCTGCCTGGCATAGCCTACTGAACAACATCCTGAGATGCTCACTGTGATCTATAAAGTTGTCATCATAAATAATCACATCGTCGAGATAAACGGTGCAATTGGGTATATCCTCGACGAGATCATTCATTAAGCGCTGGAACGTAGCTGGCGCGTTCTTAAGGCCGTACGGCATTACGTTGCACCTGTATGTCTTGCCATCAACAACAAATCCGCAAACATCCCGGGCCCTGGCTGACAATGGAACTTGCCAGTAGCCCTTTACGAGATCTATCTTTGACAAAAATTTGGCATTGCCTATTTTATCGACACTATCATCCACACGGGGTAAAGGATATGGATTGGTAGGTGTCAACGCATTCAGGCGCCGAAAATCCACACAAAAGCGCACTTTGCCGTCGGGCTTCGGTTGCAGCGTTACCGGGGAGGTCCAGGTCACATGCCCCTCCTCTATCAGTCCATGCGTAATCATGTAATTTATTTCCTCCCTCAACGCAGGTAGCTTGACAGGAGGAACGCGATATGCAACTGATTTAAAAGGGGGGTTCCCTCCCACATCCACATCGTGCTCAATCATGTTCGTACGGCCGGGATGCTCACTGAACACTGTGGGGTATGAACTGAACAGGTCCAACAGCACCACACGTTCAGGCTCAAGAAGGTGTGCTACTGCTTCTGCCGTGGCCTGTTCTGTGTTCCCCGCCCACAGGTCAGCTGAAACATGTGTGTCCCATTCCACCTCGTCTGTAGCGTGACCGTGCCAGCCTCCTTCTCCTCCGCGGCTGCTGCAAGCCATCACTGGCACGGTGAGAGGCTCTGAGGGGCGCCTGACGTATGCCTTGAGCAGATTAACGTGGCATAGCTGGTGTGTCTTTCTGCGATCTGGGGTAGCGATTAGATAGTCTAAATCAGAAACCTTCTTACTCACACGATACGGACCAGAGTACTTTGCGGCTAGAGGCTGCCCAGCGATCGGCAGCAGTACGAGCACCTCTTGCCCAATGCTAAACTCCCGGAGCTTACACTTCAAGTCGTATCTGTCCTTCATCGCTGCCTGCGAGTCAGTAAGATTTCTACCTGCCAGTTCAAGACACTTTATCATGCGAGCTCTGCTCTCTAGGACATACTTGATTACCGAGCAGGGTCTTTGCTCTCCCTCCCAGATGTCCTTTATCATGCCAAGTGGACCCCTCACAGAATGCCCGAAAACAAGCTGATTTGGACTGAACCCCAAACTCTCCCCCGGCACCTCCCGTGCCGCAAAAAGAACATACGGCAACCCCAAATCCCAGTCTTTCCCATGCTCCAAACCATGGCACCGCAACATGCTCTTTAAAGTAGAGTGCCACCGCTCTAGCACCCCCTGGCTCTCCGGGTGATACGCAGATGACACAATGGTGGAAATGCCATGTTGCCTCAGTGTTTGCTTGAACAAATTAGATGTAAAATTTGTGCCTTGGTCTGACTGTATTACTTTAGGGAAACCGTACCGAGAACAGTACAAAAGCAGGTTTTCGACAACTGTCTTAGCTTTACTATTGCGCATAGGGTATGCATCAGGATAACGAGTTGCTACATCCATAATGGTTAATAAATACTGATTCCCCTTGCTGGTTGGAGGTAGAGGTCCAACTAAATCAATTATTACCTTGGAAAATGGTGGTTCTATGACAGGGATCGGTTGCAAAGGTGCTTTAGGGATCTTCTGATTTGGCTTACCGACCTTCTGGCATACCGGACAACCTACCACCCAGGCTACCACATCCCTCTTGACCCCAGGCCACCAAAACAAGCGTGATATTTGTGCCAGGGTTTTCTTAACACCTAAATGTCCCACTAGGGGTACATCATGCGCCAACCTCAAGATATTATCCTTGCATTTTACCGGTACACATAATTGATCAGTTTCTCTCACACCTTCCTCCCAATTACCTGGAGAACCCGTACTATGACGGTAAAAAATGCCATTAATGTAGAAAAAGTCACCCCCCTTAGCATCCCTATCTTCCTCAAGCTCTAATGCCCCATTACCCTGCGTACTAAGCTCAGGGGCCTCTGACTGTAGGCGTCGAATGTCGGTGGGCCCCAGCTGGTCAAGTTGCTCTCCCAACAATTCCAACCCTCCATCGACACTAGTCGCCTCTGACCCCTCTTGCCTCACGGAATAACGGTCATTTTGGGTGCTCTTATTTGCCTGCGGTCCCTTGGCCTCGACCGAATCAAGCAACAGGGCAAAACCTAGCTGCTGGGAATAGGCCGTCTGAGTCTCTGTCGCACTTACTGAAGCTAGTTCCTAGTTTTGACGATTTGAGAAAAAATGCCGGGAACACGGGTGGCCAGAGATTAAGTGGGCAGCATTAGTATCTTCCAAGTTAGTAGGGAAGGGCCTGAGAGCATATGATGCCTTACCTTTGGAGGCATGCACTGATTATGGGGTACTAAAGGCAGCTGTTCTTAGGGCCTATGAGCTTAAACCCGAGACATATAGGTTAAAGTTCCGGGGCATGGCAAAGAGTAAAGATAGTTCCTTTATCGAGCATGCACGGAACTTGTCAGATACTTTAGAAAACTGGCTCATGTCTGAGAACGCGCAAGATTTTGATCAGCTTAAGCAATTAATTCTTCTGGAGCAGTTTTTTTAAATGTACTGGCACGGACCTAACACTCAATCTTAAAGAGAAATGCCCAAAGACGCTTCTAGAGGCAGCAGACATGGCTGACCTGAGGCTTTCACTGATTCGAGGGTGCGGGGCTGCTCAGAGGGCTGAGACAGATAACCGGGGACACTATGTCCCACCCACCCAGGGCAGTGATAAAAAGAACACATATAAGACACAGCATAACCATTATCCCACAAACAATACACACAAGCATAACACCACTCCACTCACTAAGGGGTCAGCATCTACTCTAGGGAAACCGAAGGGTGAGATAAAGTGTTTTAAGTGTCATAAAGTGGGTCACTTCTCACGGGTGTGCCCTACTAATGTTCCTGCTAAGGCCGTGTCTTTGGCTACGTGTGTCGGAGTGCCCCCGGAGTCTTCACTGTTTATCCGGGATAGCTCAGTGAGGGCTGGGACACTGCCGGCTAAGGAGGATCTGGCAGGCTCGACACCTGCGGCAGATGCCTTTCGTGACCATCGAGGGCGCGGCTTTGTGAGCTATGGGGAGCAGAAGTTCGGGGTTAACATACTTCGTGACACAGGGGCTTCGCAAACTTTGATGTTAAACATGTCTGGCAAACCTGTGTGTGCTGAGAGAGTGGTGGTTATACAAGGGATAAATGCTACTAGGTCATACCCTTTGATGCGTGTAGAAGTGGAAGTCGGGGGAGTGGCACGTGATCTGGACGTTGGGATCGTGGAGACTTTGCCAGTGGAGGGCGTCGACCTCCTTCTCGGCAACGACTTCGCGGTGCTCGCTTCTGAGGCTCAACCCTTAGTCGTTGCCGAGAAAGAGGCCGACGTAAGTGGGGAGGAACTGGAGTGGGTCGAGAGGTGTCACCAGCCAAGGATGGCATGTGTAGTGACCCGGTCTCGTGCGTCTAGTCTGCCACGTCCTGCTGATAACCTTCTGCATCAAAGGAGGAATAGTCGTAAAAAGCAAGCTGAAGCTGGTGTTGGGGGCGTTGACCCGGCGGCTCTTTTGGGCGACTCGATATTAGCACCTGTTTTGAGGTCGGGAGCTGTGCCTGAGCCTGTATCTAGTGACGAACAGCAGGCATGTAAAACTCCACGACGAGCACGTTATGTGGCGAGGCGAGAGAGGTCCGGCGAGGCAAATATCAAGGGCGGGCATAGGCTGTTTCAGGAACAGTTAGATCAGCTGGGGCCTGGGGATATTTGTCGGATGCAACGAGAGGACTCTGAGCTACAGCTACTGAGTAACGGTGCGTGTGAATTAGAAGAGGATGGGGATGCAAAGGATGGTGATTTTTTCATATTTAAAGGCATTTTGTACCGTCGCTGTGCGGACCCTCAGTTAAGTTGGGAGGGTGGTGCGAGGGTTATTGATCAGTTATGTGTTCCAAGCAGATGTAGAGAGAATCTGTTGAGATTGGCTCATGACGTGCCGTTGGCAGGGCATTTGGGTGTGCGGAAAACGGTGGCAGCTTTGTCTAAACTTTTTTGGTGGCCTGGGTTGAAGAAAGATGTAGCCGCCTGGGTGGCTGGGTGTGCTGTGTGTCAGACAGTAGGCAAACCAAATCAAGTGATACCGAAGGCCCCGTTGCATCCTATCCCCGTCATCGGCCCGCCATTCAGCAAGGTGGTGATTGATATGGTAGGCCCTCTGCCACCCACCAGCAAGGGTAATAAATTTTTGTTAACCATTATGGACGTTGCCACGAGATATCCTGATGCATACCCCATGAGGAATGGTACGGCCAAGACTGTGGTGCAGAACTTACTACTATACTGCTCAAGATATGGGTACCCGCAGGAGATTCAGTCAGACCAGGGGTCGAATTTCACCTCGACTCTCTTTAAACAAACGTTGCAACATCATGGGATTAGCACGGTAGTTTCGTCAGCCTATCACCCTGAGAGTCAAGGGGTATTGGAGAGGTGGCACTCTACCCTCAAAAGCATGCTAAGGTGTTACTGTTTTGAGAATGGTAAGGATTGGGATGTTGGACTGCCGTATGTTCTCTTTGCGGCACGGGAGGTACCTGGTGAGAGTCTTGGGTTCAGTCCCAACCAGTTAGTGTTCGGGCACACAGTCAGGGGCCCCTTGAGCATGGTTAAGGAGATTTGGGAGGGCCTTCAGGAGCCGTGCTCTTTGGTGAAGTATGTCCTCGAGAGTAGAGAGCGGATGGTAAGGAGCCTGGAGCACGCCGGCAGGAATCTTGTAAATTCGCAGGCTAAGATGAAGGACAGGTACGATCTTAAGTCAAAACTCCGGGAGTTTAGTGTGGGTCAGGAGGTGTTGGTACTGTTACCTCTGCCAGGCCACCCTCTAGCCGCTAAGTACTCTGGTCCTTACAAGATAGCCAAGAAGATTTCGGATTTGGATTACCTGGTCGCAACACCTGACCGCCGCAAACTTCACCAGCTTTGCCATGTTAACCTCCTTAAAGAGTATACTAGACGCCCCTCTGAACCGCTCACTGTACCTGTGTTGGCCTGCAGCGGCCGCGGTGGAGAAGGAGAGCAGTACAGTCAAGTTCAAGAGGAGGATGGGTTTGATTCTTATGTCTCTGCAGAGCAGTGGGCGGGGAACAGTAAGCAGATGTCCGAGGAGGCTATTTCCCACCTCCCTGAGCAAGAGCGTGAGGCTGTCCGGAGTCTGTTTAGTTCATACCCCACTGTTTTCAACGAGCACCCTGGTCTTACTACTCTTGCAATTCATGATGTCGACGTGGGTGATAATCCTCCTTTCAAGTCAGTGCCGTATCGTGTGCCGCCAGTAAAATTACCTGCTTTGAGGGCGGAATTAAGGTACATGCTAGATAGAGGGCTGATTGAGGAAGGGCGTGTGAGTTGGACATCCCCCGTGACATTACAACCAAAACCTGATGGCAAGGTGCGCTTTTGTGTCGATTACCGCAGACTCAACGGGCTCACAGCAACTAACCCGTATCCTCTTCCTAGGGTGGATGACAGCGTAGACAAGATAGGTAATGCAAAATATCTGACGAAGGTAGATCTTGTCAAGGGTTACTGGCAGGTGCCGCTGTCTGAGAGAGCAAAGGAGGTATGTGGTTTCGTAGTGGACGGTAAGACCTATCGTTGCAATGTGATGCCCTATGGGTTAAAGAACGCGCCCGCGACCTTCCAGAGGTTAATGAACGAGTTAGTCGATGATATTCCTAACTGCACCGTTTATCTGGATGATGTAATTATCTATGATACCGACTTCCAAAGTCATTGCGAGCATTTAAAGACCCTGTTCTGTAAGCTAAGCCAGGCGGGTTTGGTGGTAAACCTGGGGAAGTGCGATTTTGTTCGTGCAAGCGTGCAATACCTTGGTTTTGTGGTAGGTTTGGGCCGGGTGTGCCCCCCCCAGAACAAGGTATTAGCCATCGATGGGTTCCCCAGACCAACTACCAAACGCCAGATCATGAGGTTCCTGGGCATGATCGGCTACTACAGGCGGTTTATTAAGGGATACTCTACTGTATTGGCTCCTTTGACAGACCTATTAGCAAAATCTGTGAAGTTCCGGTGGTCGCCTGAGTGTGAGAGGGCGTTCAATGTGGTAAAACACATGTTGTGTAACCACCCTATTCTCAGGGCGCCGGACTTCGATCGACCTTTTCAGCTGGCGACGGATGCCAGTGGTGTTGGGGCCGGTGCCGTTCTGTTGCAGACGGATGACGAGGGGCTGGAGCATCCTATCAGCTTCTTCTCGAAGAAATTTAATTCGGCACAAAAGAATTATTCAGTCATCGAGAAGGAGCTGCTAGCTATAGTGCTGGCGCTCAAGCACTTCGAAGTATATGTTCCAGCTTTCGGACCGGTCGTGGTGGTTTACACCGATCACCACCCTCTTAAATTTCTGAACCAATTCCACAACCGGAATATGAGGCTGACCCGTTGGTCTTTGATGTTGCAGGAGTATAACTTGGACATTCGCCATATTGCCGGTTGTGAGAATGTGATTGCGGATTGTTTGTCGAGGGTGGAGGATAAGTTGTAGATCACCACAGGGTGTGGGTTGAGTGGAGAAAAATTAGGCAACCCCTATAGTGTACGCCGACAAAAACATCCTTAAAAATATATAAAAATCAGCATAAAAACTCTTTCTTTTGATAGTATTTTAAGCATGTTGTTGTAGCTAAAGCACTCTCGTAAAGTGCGCTGTGTTCTGTGGTGAACTCGCTCTGGGAGCACATCAACACCTTTTTCTTGTACTACTGTTAAGTCTGCGAAGAGTATTGTGTGATTTGTTTATTATTTTTTTTGTGTTGCATATAGTTTTCTCCATGTCGTGCCTATGTGTTGCATATTCGCTTGTGCCAGGGGCTTGTTGCTTGGTGGGGGTGTGGCCCGCTCAGTGTTCAGATCTGCCCCGCTCCTAAGGTCGCGGCTTAGATCTTGGTGGGGGTGTGACGGTGACCGACCTTGGTGCCCGACCGTCTGAGCGGCCTACTCACTCACACTCGATCTGCTAGCGGTAGCCGTGGGCAAGGTTTATTGTTCTAGGCATCGGACAGGCTTGTGATTAGTATGTGTGTAACCGCAGCGACATGACCATTCCAATAATACTCCTTTTATTTAGCCATGT